>JAPEVG010000115.1:0-91790 GCA_029747595.1 Trametes cubensis
CCACACTATCAGAAGACGGGCGCGATCACTGTCGAACCGTACCTGGCACCCGCGCCCTCATCCGGCCCCATGGACACCGGCCAAGTCGCGCAAGTGGAACGCAGACGAGGAGGACGTGTTTGGGTCGACGGGGCAGTGGGGCGAGACACCCGCTCAGAGCCGTGTGGTGGACGACTCGGAGTCCGAGGAGGAAGAGGTGAAGATCACGCACGTCACGCTCTCGCAGCTCTTGGACAACGTCGTGATCCTGGAGGAGTCCATCAAGGAGCTGGTTGCTATCATCCATGCGAGGCGTAGCTTGGGTATTGATTCTATCCGGTATCTGTAATCCATTCTTGCTGTTTGCTATCGCTGCTGTGAAGTCTTGTCATGCATGGCAGATGTGGGGCGAGCTTCGTCCGGAAAGAAGCTGTTTCCACGATGTTGTTTACTGAATCATCAACTGAACATCGTTTCCTAGACGCAAATACGTAGGTATCCATCCTGTAAGACTCTCTGTGCTCTCAAGTAGCGGGCCCATACGGCTTCCTATCTTACATTTCGGCGTTCCAACCCCATGCAGTAGTAGCTCTCGCATTCTCCCGTGCGCCCTTACTACTGAAGTGGCGGGGTGTTTGCGAACAAAACGGCATATAGGCGTGGAGGGTAGCGAGGGCCATTCGATGCATCCGCTTCGTTCGCTATCCTTCGCACTTCCTGAATATCTTCGGGCGTGAGCTTGATGTTCGCGGCATCCAGGTTCTCCTTGAGGTTCTACAACAAGGTGAGTGGTTCATCGTTGAGGGACTGATGTGCATCTTTCACTTACCGGGATCTTCGTAGTGCCCGGAATGGGGATGACATCCTCTCCTTGAGCTAAGAGCCACGCGAGAGCGATTTGGCCTGGCGTAGCGTTATACTTCGCGCCGATCTTCTTCAAGCCATCCACCAACTTCAGGATGTTCGGGAAGTTCTCCTTCGAGTACCGGGGGACCTGCCTGCGGAAGTCGCCCTCCTCGAAGTCATCCGGGCTGGTCTACACAGATCGCCAGTTGAATAACACCTCCTACTCCCGTTCACGCAGAACACTCACGTATCTGCCGGTGATGAGACCACGTCCCAAGGGCGAGTATGCGACGATGGTGACGCCGAGTTCCCGAGCTGCTTTGAGTAAGCCGACCTTGGGGTCCTCGATATCGAGGGTGAATGGCGAGTATTCGACTTCGACGGCGGAGATGGGGTGAACCGCGTGTGCCCGGCGAAGGGTCTGCTCAGAGACCTCAGAGAGGCCGATGTACTTCACATTGCCGGCTTTGACTTGCTCCGCCATCGCGCGGACGGACAGCTGTAGATCGGAGTGAGTGATAACATGTTTTTGACTTCGCGAGGCTTCGGCGAAAGAACGAACCTCAATCGGAACCTGAGGGTCAGCCCTAGATGACGAACGGCAATGAGTACGCATGCGCCTTATAAACATGATGCTATGACGAACTGACCTATGCAAGTACCACAGGTCTATATAATCCGTACCCAACCTCTTCAAAGACGCCTCCAAGGCTTGCACTGCATATTCTGGGGTACCGTTGATGGTCCTCCCGGGGTCGGATTCGGATTCGCCTACGATCCCGAACTTGGTCGCAAGGAAGATCTCGTCTCGCTTCCCTGTGCGTTTGAACCTATTCACATTAGCATGAGTGACCAGTGATTACTCCATTCTGAATCCTGATGGTACTCACCATTTTCCGATGAGCTCTTCGCTGTCAGCGTAGATATTTGCGGTGTCCCAGAACGTGCAGCCGTTCTCGTAGACGGCGTCGAGGACCTGTGGATGAAATTGTGAGTGGGTTTATCGCGACACGCATTTGGCCGCTGCTGACCTTGAAACGTTCTTCGTCCGGCAACGGTTTGCCATAGAAGGCGGATATGCCCATGGCACCATAGCCAATGGCAGTCACGTCGGAGGCCCCAACTTTACGAGTGGGAAGAGGCATGGCCAGCAAGTGAGTAGCTGTGTAGAGTATATGCAGACTGAGCAGGGATGCCTGTACACCGACATCGTGCTTTCGCAGCCTGCTTTTATACGCATTCCTAGGTGCCAGGCATTCGCCCAGGATGAGTGCACACCCAGAGGATGGCTGACCAAGCAAATTGCAACATTTGCAACTTGAACTTGCGAACCTACGCGAACGTCCGCACCGTTTGAAATTGGTGATAGCACTCGGACTTGCAGTGGCGCTGTCAGAACTTTGACGGTGGCACGAGAGTCTGTCTTTGGTAACCAACAGCGCGGGAATGCGGCTTACCCGCGAAGGATGTGTCTCCGGAGGCCATAAACTCCGTTGTCAGCAGGCAAGCAGGCAAGCACGACTCGCCTCGAAGTCATAAATACAGCACAATGCGGCGGAAAAACGCGGGTGCGGCGTGCGGGCGACCATGACACCGGGGTGAAAATAGTGTACTTTTAGCAGCGAATGAACGTAGGTTTGTAGATGCACCGATTCAGCTCGACAGTATGTAAATGCACATACCATAGGGCCCTTGGGACGGCCAGAACAGCGCAAAGTTGACACATCAGCAAATTGTACAAAGTTCTGCCTGGCGAGGTAGCGCCGGGCAAGGATAGCATTCCCAGACAGGCCGGGCAAGCGCTGGCCTTCCCTTACTATCATTCAGGGGGTTCTGCAAGTAACTGGAATTTTGCAGAACTACGAGATCTCGCCATCCACTAGTAGCGGGCGCCTTAGATAAATATATGTCATTCATATGACCCATTTGAACGTTTCTGTGTGGTTTTGGAAGTATTCGGAAGAGTGCATATGTTGCGAGAGGCTCGTTTGTATGTTTACACCCCTCAGAGGGATGGGCGCTATTTGAGATCTGTCTGACTGCTGCATGTATAGCTTTGAGAAATCTCCTGGTTTTGAATCTCCATCAAGTGGATGTTGCAATTTTTCAAGCCCGATAGCGTGTATGTGCCCATGAGCCATGGTGGTTTGAGTAAAGATGTAGCACGCGTGACATTGGGCTTTCCATTTCGGACTCCGACCTTCAGGGCTTGGAAGCGCCTTGCAAGTTGCAACGCTCGCAGCGGCCAGGACTAGCGATCAAATTTTGCATGACACGCTTGCTCGCGCGTAGCAATCGTGCCGCGTCGGACATTGAACTCGCCGCCTTGACGCCGTCGTGACCCCTAGTGACAGATTTTGCAACGCTATGCGGGAACACCTCCGCGAAAACGGGATCTCTCTCTTTAATCCGTCTCTCGCCCCTCGGCTCACATAATTCATAGGTAGGTGCAAATTACACCATCGAAGCCCATCCCCAATTTTGGTGCCTACAAACCGCGGAATGCAGTTTGTGCAAGCCAAATATCGTCCGGCGTTGCAGAACTCCCTGAATGATAGTAGTGCCCAGTCCAAGGGGCAGCAAAGTTCAAACAAGGTGCCGAGGAATACGCCAGATCATGACCGCTAGTGTCGCCGTCGTCGTCGCCGTCGTCGTTGTCGGAACCGTAACAACAATCATGGATCGAAGAAGTCGTCGAATTTTGTTGGGGGACGTCGGCCGTCGAATATGCCAAGGCTGCGGACGCGGGCCCGGGTGCGCATGCGCATGCACATGCGGGCGTAGGCGCAGGCGGATTCGAAGTCGAAGTCGAAGTAGAAGTAGAAGTCGGACTCGGACTCGTAGGCTTGATATCAGACGTTATGCGCATGATCGTGCTCGATGTGGTGGTCGTTGGTGTTTGCTGCTTGCTGTCAATGACGACGACGACGTCCAACTGTGTTCACTGTTTCTGGCCGCGACGGTCATCTCCTCAATCATGTTTTGTGTCACAATGTCAATGTGCGTGTTGAATCAAAACTGCTTGGGTTAATGCTTGAGATGCAGGCTGCTTCATTTCCTTTCGTCCGCTGCGTTGTGTGCGCACGCTGTCGCTGGTTACTGGAGTCTGAGAGTTCTGTGTCGTTCGTCCCTCCAAATCGGAAGTTTGTTCGATCTGTCGGCGTGCTGGATTGTAAAGTTGAGCGTTGAGCGTTGCTCGATGTTGGTAATGACGTCGACGGCTTTATGAAGGACGACTGCTTTTTCAACCGGAAATCTCTGTCTTCCTGTCTACTTGTCTCACTGTGATATTTTGAAGACTGGCTGCGTCGAAGACCGCAATGTATCAATATCGACGTTCAAAGACGTCGAGTGCACCATGGGTGCTCCCTAGTAGCTAGCGATCCGTCGAGCGCGAACTCGAGCGCGACCGGTCGCGCAATCACCTCTTCAACTCTTCCTCATCGAATTCTGTCGCTGTTTTGCTGTAACGGTTGGATCCGGGACGTTCATCATCGTATATGGAGATTCGTCCCACATAGTACGCGTTCCATCATGATGTGCACATGCGCGCACGCGCAGACCGCGGAAACACGGTGAGCCGTCTCCCGCGCAGTCTAAGGCTACCGCTGCTTGGCCCTCCGGTCGCCTGAGACTTGCGCGCGCGAGCTGCGAGCATCGTGAAACGCCATCTTGCGGGGGCATTACACTACGCCTTCTTGAGATTTATGGGCCGAACCTGCGATCTCGCCACCAGTGCGCGATGCTTCTCTCGAGCCCCAGGGAGGGCTGCCAATATATCGCTTTAGCGAACTTCTTTTCTGCGTCCATGCTCTCAGGCTCAGGCTGAGCACGAACGAATCCCTGACAATATAATTGAATCGAAGTGCTCAGCACGTATCATATGCCAGGTCGTGTGGCCAGCCAGGCCCGCGATAGCGCGGGACCGACCGCGAATGATGCATATGACGATATGACGACGACGATCCGGGCGACAGCCTGTCCATAGAGTTTCAGCGGGAAAAATGTCCCCAGCCTGGAACAGAACGAGAGGCCGAACCCAAGTTCAGAGCCCGCCCAGATGCAGCGAGATGCCAGTGTCACTGTGCGCGAGGTCCAGGAGCAGATTGTCCCCGGTACCGGCATCACGTACAGAGGCCGCGTTCGCACGCTCTCGGCTCCGATGCGGTCGCACTCCCCCGGACGAGTGCGGAGTGGCCCCCTCCTGGCTCCTGGGCCATGCGGGCGATCGAGGCACACGCTCCGTGCGGCGCCCTCCCATTGGCTGGCTCGGCTCCGAACACAGGGGCAGAGCGCTCAGCGCCAAGGCCCAAGGCGCGGGGATTCGGTTGGCAGACGCTAGCGCGAAATGGGAAACCGGGTTGGGCTTGGAATTTCTTGGAGTTTGGAGATCGCACATACGCCCGCGGGACTGACGGGTGGCTTGTGATCTGTTGAGGCTCGTCGGCCTCGGAGCAGAGGTGTGTTTTCGATCAGACTCCTGGCGCTGTATTGGTAGGCTGTAAAAGTGCCATTGACGACGGCGTACAAGTAAATGCCAGATATTGGCGGACCGGCTCCTTCGTAGACGTCGACGACGGTACGCATTGCCAGCAACAAGCACCTCAGGCCGTCCTACTGCCCTTGAGGCACCGAAAGTCAAGACAGAACGTGGCATGCAAGGCGCATAGAGTGCACATAGATGTGTGCATGTGTCACAGGCACGCCGCAGAAGTTACACCAGGCGATAGCAGGGACATACATGCAGGCCGAAAATTCCACGTCTGGCCTCTGAAGTTACGAGACCTTCCACGCGCGGCGGTTACTCTGCGAAACGGATTGCCGCCTTTGGGACGTCCTTTTTGTGTGTTCTTTCGGAAATCGGGTTGTGGAACGCGGGAGCCCATAGCGAGGCGGTTTACAGCGCTAGGCCGCCGGGGCCGCCGGAGATGGTTCATGGGCCCTCGTGACGTATGCCCGTTCGCACACGCTCGAGACCTCGGTCAGGTCCCGCGTCCCGGCGGCGGCGGCGACGCCATGCCACCATTCAGCCCTCCTCGTCCTCGTCGCGCTCGAGCCCAACGCGTACGTACAGCGTTACGGCAGCGAGAGGGGTGTTGCTGGCAGCTGGAGGGCGTTGCGTTATCCGCACCCTTGCCCTTGGACTCGACGCCTCCTCCGCGTGCGACGTGCGACGACGCGCGAGTGGCCAGGCCCCACACGCAGCCGTTCGAATTCCCCCCTGGGGACGATCGGCCGGCTGTTTCGTTCATTCACGTCCACGATCGAGGAGAAAGATAGCTGAGAAAGATAGCTCGGTCATCCGGGGCTGCTGAGGGCCGCCCATTGGCCACACGCGCTTGCCCCGTTGCACCGTCCGTTGCGCGCAAGCATGGAAGAACGTTGGCGGTTGGAGTGGTTTCCCGCTGGCCTCCCGGATCGGCCTTCGGACTGCCCGGGGTAGGCGATGTGGTCGTTTGGGATGACATGTCTGTCCACTCCCGCCGCCGGGGAGGAGATCGACGGGTTTCGTACGGGCGACTTGTATGATCTTGCTGGGGCTCGGCCGGCTGGGCAGGGTCTTTTCGAGTTCGAAGAGGCTCTTCGCTCATCCAGCTTAGAATTCCACAACTGCGCCGACCAGGGTAGAAAGAAAGCAGCGCAGAGGACGATGCGACGGTCCGAGCCGCGGAAATTCCGACGCGAGTGCGCTAGAAGCTGCGAAGCCGCACGCTGGAGGGTGGAGACTCGTCGTCGCCGTCCGACCAGCCAGGGAGATTAGCCAATACGCAACCTTATACTGAGCCTGCCCATGAGACTCGACTGTTGAGATCCCGCTCGAGCGCATGCCGTGGCATCCCACCCCTCTTGCCGTGCGTCGTGCGCATCGTCGCTGCTCCGCGTCGCCCACTGGCGACCAGGCCCGGCCGTCGATGCAGCTACAGTGGCACTAGGGTCCCTGAACGCGTGAGCGGGAGTGAGAATGCGGGGGCGCGCCGCAGTCGCGTCGCGTCGCGACGTTGGGAACTGTATGTAACGCGTCCGCTGTCCGTCAATGCTGGGCGATGGCGAATGGCAGGCGATGGATGGCCCTGGCTGATAGCAATGCAAGTACGGTATATGGCTTCGCCGCTCAACGCGCGTCCGCGCAGTGCGTGCCCGCGTGGATTTCTGAGAGTTGAGAACCACATCGACTGGGAGGTTGCTTATTCACGTCCGAGGGGCGTCTACTGCCGCGAGGAGGTTCCTGGCGAAAGATGGAGAATGAAAGGAGAGCGGTCTGGGGTCCGAGTCCGACGGCGCGATCGCTCGAGTCGATTGATCAACGCGCGCGATCAGTCGAGGGAGTGATCGTGGAATGTCCTCCTCGACGAGCGCCACCACAGCGGCAGCGCACTCGACGCCCACCCTCCGCCCAAAAAAGGCAAGTCTCCACGCAAAGTCTCGGCCGCTGCCACCTCAACTGCTGCGCACCTCTCCCAATCTCTTACCCGGCGCGGGCCCAGTCGGCTGAGCTGTGCCGTTAGACCGACATCTATCTTCATGCCCAAATCCATACCTCCAGTTCTCTCGCTCCTTTCGGTCGCGTTGCCGCCGTGGTTACGAGGGCGTGGGCCTCTGGAGCTAGCGTCATCCAACGGGCCAACCACGCTGTGGCTTTTCAATTGATAGCTCGTTTACGCACCTTACCCGCCTTCGCTCATTTGTTGGACGGCTGCGCCTCGCGGTTGCAGCGGATCTGTCCCTCTCGAGAAGGGACGTCGACATCTCCACATAGCCGCAGAAGAAGCCCAACAAAGAGTCGAGCCTCGCCGTCATTTCGGTTGTTCATCGCGCAGCAGCAGCATTAGCAACCAGCGCTCGGGAATTCTGCCCGAGCGAGCCCTCCGAATCGCGGCGGTCTTGCGCATCGTGGACGTTTCTTGCGCGGCCGAATCGACCAGACCCTATTCACGACGCGGCTGCGTGACATTCCTTGACATCGTCAGCGATGCCCGCCTGCGGCCCTCGGAGTCGTAAACCTCGCTCGAGGGAAGAGGAAATGACGCTTGGCGCGGCCCGCCCCCTTCTCGAGACATCCCAAGGCTCCCGCCCCGGCACCGGGCCAGCAACTCGCCCGCGGAATAGCCTTTTCACGCATTGACACGCCGCACCCTCCCATTCAATCTCCCCGTGCGAACCGATTCAAACGGTCACAGAAAGAACTTGGAGTGGCGCAACCATCTGACCCCGGCGCATGCTGTGTCCTCTCCCATTGGCATTCATCTGCAGCCCAAGGTTCGCCCTCAGCCTGCCTCCCGCCGCATCCGGCGCGCAACGTCCCCACGAGTGCATCTACCCGGCTGCCACAGGGCATGCGCGAAGTGTGAACACACCGTTGACGGCCCCGGCTGCGCGTCCGCAGACCGACGACCTTATATTAGATAATCAGGCCCGGGGCGGTGGGCAGGAGGAGCTAGCGCGTCCCGCGAAGAGCCGGGCGGGGAGGAGGAAGGCACGCACGTCACGCGTGTGCGTCTCTCGCCCAGTGGGAGGAACTGGGGGGAAGGGGGGTCGTAGCGCTCGCGAGATTGCATCTGCGACGGTGCATCTGGGATCATTCCACCCCTCTTTCGAGTTTCGATTCGATATATCTCCCCAATTCCAATCGCGCGGGCGTGTGCCGAGCCTCGGTACCTCATTTGTTAAGAGAACCTGAGGCGGTCCACCCTGCCCCGGGCCCGGCACAGCGGTTCGCTACGGACGGAGGCGACGAACCGTTCGCTTCTGGAACCCAAAAATTACTCGGCGACCGTTGGGAGGAGTCGTGCGCGCGCGCGGCCGCGCGCACAGATCACGGTCGGAGTCTGTTGCGGACGAACGAGGGCAGGAGGGCATGTCGTAATGCGTCTGCACGCTCGACCGACCCGCCTCGCTCTGGTTCCGTGCGCAGACGCAGTGATATATGACCCCCGCGCGCGGGATGAGGGGAGTCCCTTTCCCCGCGCCAGCCCTCCGACTTCCAAGCGTCTGCCGTGTGTGTGGTGTTCCCCCCTCCGTTCACCGGATCGCCACCTCCACCGTCGACGCCGCTACTGAACAATCGCTCCATTGAGAGCCCCCCTTGGAGCTCGCCTCAGAAACAAACGGCGGACCCACGCACCCGCACACCCGAACATTTCTACTCCCACCCTACTATATACACAGACTCTTTCGGACGACAGGCGTCCCCGATTATTGCTGCGTATTACCCCGGACTTTCCGTTTATCCGTAAGCTCTGTTCTTACAGCACCACGTCGCCGGTGTGCGGTCAGCTGAGCGCGTCGCCCCACGCAGACCACTCCCCGGCTCATCCAGCCAGACGGCCTTTATTTTGGCGTGAATCGCCCTGCGATCCCGTCCGACGCTTTTTCCACCGCGACTCGATGGCCCTGGGCGCAAGCCGCTCTGCACGCATGTCTTCCGGCCTCCTCCTTGTGCGTACACCTCCCTCCTGCCCGCTGTCTGCTCCGCTGCGCCCACGCATATGCCCGCGGTGGTTGCTGCTATTGCGACTACCTGCGCTTGGCGTGGAGCAGCTGCGTTCGAGGCGAACTCACGCATACTGGAATAAACTAATCCGCGTTTTGGCATGCCACAGGACCCTCTGCCCTCTCCGACGACGGAGCCCGCGACCCCGAACGGGACGCGTTTCCGCCCGTACGCGAGCCCGGACCACCATGTTACGAAGGCGCGGTACATCACCAGCAACGACCCGCGCGGATACATGTGAGTGTGGCGCGGTGCCCTGGAGGCGTTTGTGCGGCGGCTGATCCGCACGTCCCATAGCCCCGTATACGAGTACCCGCTCAACGGCCAGTGGATCATGCTCGACATGGACGACGGCTACGTGCTTTGGACGGGCATCTGGAAAGGTCGGCTGGTCATCGCTAGAATCGCTTTGTGGCATCGACTGACCGTTTATATCCCTTTGGCAGCTCTTGGAAATTCGAAAGGTGCGGTTGTCGTGCCCACCGTCGCTCGAGCTCACCTCTGACGTCTCTCTACAGCTGACATCGTGAAGATCATCGACTCGCAGCCCGACCTCGCCGCACAGTTGCGACGAGTGCGTGGCGGGTACCTCAAGATCCAAGGCACATGGATGCCCTATGAGATCGCACTCCGCCTTGCCCGCAGGTACGTCCCTTCACCTGTACATCGCCTCACCTACGTGCTAATCCTCCATAGGGTCGCCTGGCCGATACGCTACGACCTCGTCCCCCTCTTCGGGTACGTTTCTGTCCGCGTAAATTAGCCGCTTCTTACTCGGGAGCTGACGCGCGTGCTTAGACCAACCTTCCCAGACACTTGCCTTCCCCCCCGACAGCCCTGGCTTTGGACAAATCTCGAAGCCGGGCACAGGCAAGCGGCGCACACGCCGCAACGCCCAGCCGACCGAGCTGCCGTCTGACTCTAGGCACGATTGGGCGGTATTCTCCACGGGGGATTCAGCACCACCAAGCATGGGCCCACCTCCTGCTCGAGGCTCGCTCTCGCTCTCGCACACGTTTGCCACAACGCATGCAGGGAGGAGGTCATTTGACGGATCGGACGCCCGCGGGGACCAGAGCGACTCTCCGGTCATCCTGCACGTCCCTTACGTGGAGCGGGAAAGGCCCCACCTCTCTCCAACGCTGTCAAGGAGAAATTCGCCACCGCTCGACACGACGGCGAGCGTACGCTATTCGCCGTACCCGAGCCCTCTGTCGTCCACTGCGTCACGCTTCGCGCACTCTGCCGCACACGGGCTGGCTTCTGCGGACATATCTCCGACATCGTCGCGGCCACCCGTAGCGCGGGCCTCTGGCGCGCATCCCGTCGGCGAGACGATCAAGTTGCCGCCCATCCGCCCACCCAGCGGACGCGCGAGCGAGGACGAGGGCTCGTTCCATCTTCCTCCGATCTCCTCCATGGACAATCTCCGAGAGGCGCAGTGCGGCGAGCCCATGGCTGTCCTCCGGCGCCTGCAAGAGTCGAGTGACGAGCCGCTTGAGCCCAGCGCTCCTCGTTCTCGGGGCCCGACCGCTGAGATGTTGACGCAACGGCGGCATAGCTTGGCAGTAGTGGCAGATCCCGTGTATAGATTGTGAGGACGGCTCCATTGCCTTTCCTTCTCCGAGTGACGACGTGGTGCTTATCCATTCATCATTCTTTCTCTTACAGGTCCGAGCCATCCTCTAGTACCATTGCGAGCATGAGCGTCGGCGCCAGCTCGAGCTCGAGGACGCACGGAAGTGGCCCGCGGACGCCGCTCAGCGCAGTCGCCGCGTTGCCATCGCTCTCGTACCCGCCCCTTCCCAGGCACACACAACTCCACATTCGCGACCAGCACGAGCAGCAGCCTCGGTCAGCAGTGGATCATCCCGAGCTCTTTTCTCCGAGCGCTGCACGAGGACCCGAGCGCGATGATCGCCTCACCCAGTCGATGCCGCCCTCCCCGTATCTCGACGCGTCGCGTACAGATTACCGCACCCGCTACGAGGACTCCTACCGTCGGCCGATGCCGCCGTCGCAGGAACGAGTGCTCGCTCGCCACGAACGGCCTCTCAGTCCACCGCCGTCGGCTACGAGCGCGGGCAGTTCTCCTTCGGATCCAGTCAGGACATCCTGGCGGCCTTGGTAGCAGGCGCCAACCAGCTCTCGACACACCCACATCCTATCTATACAATACTAGACTCGGCTCGCCCACATCGGACTCTGCCTGTCTGCTGTCTGCTTGACATAGCAGTATACGGCCAACCCGATGCCGACGCCAACACGGCCAATACCGGAGGCGCAATGCAGGCTTTCACGTAAATTATAACCAGTTCTAGTTCTGTCGCTGCTCCTGCTTCGGACTGTACATCTGTGTCATGTTTTCTCATTTGCTCTACGTATCTTAGCTGCGTGCAATTGTAGTCACTAGGGGCGTGTGCGCCGCGCGCGTCGTGTAATCTACTAGTCTATACCGGGCGGCCAGGGTCGCTTTTCACGGTGCTGTACCAGGATTGTAAAGCTGGCACGATGATGCGCACCTGATCACGCCGATGATGACGAACTCGAAACTATACGCAGGCCCGCGAAAACGCAGTGCGCTCGGCCTTCCCGCTCCCAGCATTCAGGTCCCACCGTCCATGCGAGCTTTCCCAGGGAACGTTCTGCTCGGGCTCTTACGCGAGGGTGTCGTTCGTGTAACCACAGAAACTCCCCTGGGACCGCTCTGATCGTCCCATGATGCACGACGTGCACGTCCTGATATGTCTTTATTTGACGCGCTTCCAGAGTGTCCAATTTTGCCGACGCAGCCCTCCGTCGACGTCTATTTTTCGCAGGCCCCGGCGGTGGGCACTCGAGCGACCCGCGAGCGCGCTCTCACCGTGTCAATCTCCTGGGAACGCCATATGCTATCGGGACCGAGAGGACGAGGGCCCATCAGCGGTGGCCATGTGCCTTGCTCACCCACGCTCGTCCCCGTCGAGGTCTTAGGCCGGAGAAAGCGGTGGTAGACAGCGCGAGGAGTAAGTCTCTGGCGCAGTGCGTGGCTTGCGCGTGCCTCCCGCCGCATTGAATCCCTGACGCCAGGGCCGGGTGGCGTTGGCACCCTCGATCGAGGGCGTGCACGGAGACGGCCTCGGGACGGACCTGCTTCGCACCGCAGGGTTGATCGAGTGTTCAATCCGTGCGGCGAAGGCACTGGAGTCTGGCAGCTCAACGCACCCGCGCTGCGCTCTAGACGCCGTAATGGATGACACCACCGCGCGTCAACCGGGGGAGGTTAGCCNTTTTGGACCCGAGCGTCGACAATTGAGCAAGGCAGCAGTCCGCCAGCAGCATCCCCGCCAAGCGGAATCGCTATCGGCCGTAGAGCACCCTCGAATTGTAGCAGCCACGCTGGGCCCGCCCGGTTCGTCAGGTTCGGCCTGCCAAGATGTGAAAATGATTATCATGTATGCAACTCTGCAGAAGGGTCGTTGCCACGCCTGGAGGGGCAAGAGAGGCCTGGAAAGACCGCGGGGCGCGTCCCTCCCCTTGTGACTTTAGGTTTCTCCTTCGGGAGGGGGCGCCGACAGGCCGACGCTCGGATGGGTACGAGGCACATAAGGGCTATGATAATCGGTATGTCTCCATCGGAGAAGGCGTTGTGGGGAGATCACTCGTCCAAAGCCACGGGGCGGGAATATGAGGGAATAGAGGGGACTGCTTGAGCTTGTCAGATTGACCGGGAGACCAAGTTGTCGAAGCTGTCCCGCCGCCCAGGAGATTGCAACATACCGTGTGTGCCTGGGCGGTCCGCCGAACGCGCCGGACACCCATGGCTCACGGAGATGGGGCATTTCGCACTCGACCAATTAAGGCGGACCTTAGAAAGGTCAATAGCGCCGTGGCTGGTTGCCCCGGCTTCAGGACCGCGATCTGTTGATCGACGACTTTGACTGAGCACATTGGGAGGATCATGGGTTTTCTCCCGTATGTTCCTTTGGAACGATGAAGAGCAGCGGAGCTCGGTATAGAAACCAGAAGTCGATGCGCAGGAGCCGCCGCTGCGGAACGATCACTCACATGGGCGTGAAGTCGCAACGCAGGCCGAGATTGGTCACCATGTAGCATGACGTACGAGAAGCCGTTGGGCTGCGTTTATGGCATGAAGAGCCACGATTCTATGGAGCTCCGCGTCAGGCGACTGTCCTGCTCGGGAGGCATATACGAAATGGTGGCTGAATGAACCGATCAACGTCAGTCGTGCTTAGAAAGCCTTGTCATGGTGCCTTCGTCGAAGCCGTTGATGTGCGGAAGCTAGGGAAGTAGAGGGTCGGGCATGCTTCCTGCTTTCGGATGCACTGTGACCACGGGTGACCGAGGTGTGCGAGAGCTCCAACCGTGAGCATCTGTAGAAGCGCTATCAAAGTTTCATTTGAACACAGAGGGCTAGAGGGTCCACACGGAAAGTACTCACTCACTCGAAGCCCCACGCTACGGAGCAATGGTCCATCCGTGGCGGATGCCTGTTGAGGGCTGATTATAAGGAGCTTCTAGTCAGCTACCGTATGCATATCCGGGTCTCCTTCGTTCCAGACGTTTCTCCCCTCTCGTTAGGACTCGGGAGCTGAAGCATGTGCGCTTCGCCCAAAGAAGCCCTTCTCATGAACATGTGAGCGACTCGCGAGATCTTGGTAGAATAGTTCAATCTGTCACTGATTCCCAGCAAAGAAAACAGGCCTGCCTAGTATGGTTGCTAACGGTCCTCGGCATATTTATCACCTCACTTATGTTGTGTCTCTATTAAGGTCGTGGCGGAGGGCGCTCCCAGCCTACCGTTGGATGGAGACGGTTCGAGCACGGGAATCAGTGTGATGCTTTGTACCCATGAACAGCGTCTTGGAGCTCTTGTATGACAATTTGAAGCTCACTGCTAGCAAGCTAGCTGAAAACCTTCGGGATGAGGGTAGCACCCTGGCTACGCGAAGTGATAAGTACCTGTCAATTAGACTTAAGCTTCGCGCATAGTCTCCGATGCTGTCCACATGGTTGTCCACGATTGTATACTGAGCGGTGTAATGTGGGACTTATTCCCTCTGCGCTAACAGGGCGTCAAGATAGCCAGAAAGCCTTATTTAGACCAAACGGCGTACCGTATGGATGCTCGTATTCCCTTGAGGGAACTTGTATGCCTGTGGTCTCAGACATTTGCCGCGGTCCGGGGAGTCGTGTATACCTAGAGATTTGGAAATCACAGCATTGGTAGCATGGTATCCTCCAGGCGCTCACTGTGTTCCAGGAAGTAGAGCAGCAGTATGGCAGCATTTGGCGTGCATTGTGAGGATTTATCGGGATCTCAGCCATGGCCAGTGAGTGGCAGTTGGTCGACTTTGCGTTGAACGACTGCATCAGCAAAAGTGTCGATTGAATCTATACGTATGTAGCGCCGCACGAGGATTGCATACCCCCGCGCGGCAGCACAGGCGCTTACATACGTATGGATACTTTCGTGCTCGCGCACCGTCGTATACAAACAATTGTGCGCGCGCGCGACGTTTGGATACCATCGTGCGGTCGTATAGGGTATATATACGTATGTATTGCCATCCGTACCAAGCCCAAAAAGAGTTGATTCGGTTCGGCAGGTACTATACAGTACATGCAGAGGATCGACGTGGTCACGTGGTTTGTTTAATTCATTGACTTTGACGCGCGGATCCCCGACGCGCGACTTCATCCCTTCTCCACTATCATCACGCATATCCCTGTCCCGAACGTACAACTAGCTCTCTCTAAGCTATAGGGTAGTGCCGTTAGGCTTTATGAGCAGGGAAAAGCGCAGGTAAGTTACTGCTGTTAATGTCTAGCCCCATCATATGGCACCTCTCTCTCGGCAATACCCTGACTATATGCGGCCTTACAGGTCTATAGCATGGCCCTTTGGACATGGATAGGCGATGCGCTCGTGAAAAGGAGCTCATCAACAGTATATCGAGTGTATCCCTTTGCGCTTTCGAGCTCCTGTAAGCTAACATTGTCATTTTTTCACAGGCAGGTCTTCGGCCGCGCTGCCTGCCACGCCGAGAGAAAAGCCACACGGGCTGCTGAGAAAGAGGCCCAAGCATCCGAGTACGTACAGCGCGCGCCACATGCAAGACATTACTTATATCTGTTCGTCTAGCGTGCGCACGCTCTCCCCTTCACTTTGACCGCGCTCTCCCCTCGTCTCCTCTGTGCTCTCCCCTCGTCTCCTCTGTGCTCTCCCCTCGTCTCCTCCATGCTCTCGTCTCCGCTGCGCGCTCCCTTTGTCTCAGCCGCGCTGTGTCTTCAGCTCGGCTTTGCTCGCCCCACGTTTCCCCTCCTCGCGTCCTGTCTGCCTCGCCGCCTACTCTCTAACTCGCTGTCTGCATCTTGTACTGATGATTCCTCTTCGTCTCGGTTGCTCTGCTTGCCACGTCTGTTCACCCGTTACATCGTATGCTCTGAATATTCACATCATGAGGCTTCCACGCCAGTCTCCCCTCCCCTAGCTCGCACCTCTATATATCATGTACTTTCAAAGAATGTAGCGCTGCTATTCAATAATATCCATTGTGTTCGGTTCTCAATGCGCGCGAGCAGCCAATGTGTGAAAAATGAGAAAAAAATATTATATATACGCTGGGGGGACTAGCATATCACTAATGTATGTGTATCATGGTGTTCTATCCGGTACGTATGCAAACCTGGTAGTGCGTTGTAATCAATAGTGCTGCCACACAAAGGTAAATAATGGATCTGGAGGAACACAATGGAACACGATGGTATCCATACTTAGGCCAGTGCGGCGTAGTCGGAACACATACCCTTGTTTTCCCGCACGATGTATGCTTTCCGCCCCGACGTTTGTATACGTACCCATACGTATACATTCGGTTGTGCAGTTTTGCTGATGTGACTCGCTTGAGCGCTGAGCGGACCTACTTAGGTCTATTAGGCGCCCGTATATACTAAGCCGTGACTGTGACCGTACTCGGTCACCGTATGCATTCGTCACGGTACTTGTGGCTCATGAACCGTGTCGCGGTTCACTCATTTCATGCCTCACCATCTCGATTGCTGATCAGACTGCCTACGACTGCTGCTTATAAGTCTTGGTATGTCTGGAGATACGGCAAGCTGAAAGTACGAACTAACAGGACATGCAGTCTACCCGTCTTTACGGTGGTATCGAGAGGACGGCGCCCAGAGCGCAACCAAGTCCGATAGCTACTTATAATCGAGCGCGGGAGGAAGTGTACGGGCAAACCAAAGTCTAGGCAAGAGTTATTCTATCATCAAGGGATGGCGAACTCTCGTACTCTTCCCACTCCCCCACCTGTTCCATCCATCCCTCTTTCTCCCAATAAGAAAGACCCCGCCCTCAAGCCCAATCCCCATCCCTATGCCATCAAGACTACCTCCACTGCTCTGCTCACCCGCTCGAGTTCTGGTTACAATGTCAATGCGACCCGCCACTACTATGTCCCACTCTCTCCGAATGCTACGCGGTCAGACTCCTCCAGAGGCCATCGCTCTACGAAGTCGCTGAATTCCATGTCCGAGTCGCCTACCCGTGAAGCTCCACGTCCATTGCCCATTCCCCCTGCGCTTGACACACCCGGAGACAGAAAGGCTGGCAGTGGCCCAGGTGGCTATGTCAGTGCTGATGAAGTTGCTAGTGGTTCAGCTCCCCGCAGGCGACCTAGGCGTTCTGAGACTATGCCGATAATTCCTCTTCCTACGCAAAGCCTACTGATACCTGCGCCTTCCGTCGAAGATCTTCCAGATAACCCCAAGCTATGGACACCCTCTCAGCTCGCAACATACCTCACGACTGCTCTGCGCGTTACCTCTGGGGGAAAACCAGGCGAGGTCGAATCTATCGGGCTGCCGCCGTTGGTAGCAAAAGATATCGCCGCGTTCGTGAAGAGTGCCCGTATCGGTGGCCGGACTTTCTTGCGAATGAACGAAGAAGACTTAGAGGCGTAAGTTCATCCACGTTCCTCGGTCCACTCTTGCTCATGATCTTTGTCCAGACTCGGAATGAACAGGAAATGGCGTCAGGCCCTTCTCGCTGCTCTTCGGAACTTACGCCAGAATGTCTTGAAAGGACGGATCTGGGGACCTGACGGCTCTCCCACATCGACGCCGTCCCCCGAATCTGAGTCTCCCGACCAGATCTTCTCAAATGCTGGCTTCAACTCTTCTGCCTCCTCTTTATCGTCCTCCTCGTCCGTCTCTGCCGAAGATGACTATGTCGATGCTCAAGGAGCCGCCCTTGGGCGATCGAAGGCCCGTCGATATAGAAATGGCCGCGTACGAGGCATGGTCGAAACCTTTGAGCGCAGTGGGAGCTTCAGCTCTGAAGGTGGACTGGAAGAAGTCGACACAGGCTTGACTGATGCCCGTGCAGATTTGCGTCGTTGGGCTCGCCAGGAAGGCCAAACCACCGGACAGAGTCTCACATTGGAGGAGAGCCCGAGCCCGTCACGGCGGCGCCCATTGCCCATCCCTCCAACACACGCCGGTGCGAGTAGTGGCCCCTTGGTCGACCACGAAGAGGAGCCTACCATGGAAGCCTTGCTAGCGAACCTCGAGAAATCGCAGCCCGTCACCGGCGCAAGGGCCTGGGAAGAAATGGACCTCGAGCCTGGTGTCACCGTCAAACGGATTCCTTCTAACGAATCCGAAACGAACGTCTCTGTTTCGATCGACAAGACTGATAGAACCCTCGTGGGCAGTAAGGGTGCATCTAGCCTTGGTAGTGGGCGGGGAAGCGGTGGAAGCAACAAAGGCAAGCCTGAGAGGCGCGTCGTCACGGCGATCTTCGCGCCTGCGCTGTCTGCTGCTGCACCTACTGCGGACTCGTCCATGTCTACGGAACCGCCCACAGCACCGCAGACCATCCCGCCAAGCGTAGACGTGCCCGTATCCGCTGCCGTCTTCGTCGACGAGGCAACCGCTTCAATCTCTGCCGCGCAAGAACAAGCTCAGTCAAGACCACTCCCACCTCTTCCTGACCTCCCCGATGGCTTGGCCCTTCCTGCCACTCAATCAGTCGAAGCTCACGAGGATGACGAACAGAGCCAGCTAGAACATCTACTCGAAGCTGAGATCATGGCGACGCGCGCGCTGCTTGACACCTTCCGTGCCCGCTTGGAAGTGGTCGAACAGAAGGTGGCCGAGCTCGAAGCACACCGGCGCGAAACTGACGCCAATGGGGACGCTGGAACTCCCAACGAGCTCACATCTACATCATCAGGCCCTGGGGGCCGTATATCCGTGGAGATCGGTGTGCAGTCGCCCAGTAGCGCCGTAGCACTCGTTGACGCAGAGGTGCAGAGCGACGCCGTTATGTCCCTGGATGTTCAAGTGCCTCCTTCCTCCGATGTTGCGTCCGGATCAAGTGGCCAGGCAGACGCCAGTGCGGGTAACATCGTGCCTTCTAGCTCGGGGCACAACCGTTCATCCCCGCCATCTGCGCTGCAGGCCGTGATACCGGACGTGGTGCGTCGTCTGCAATCTTCCACCGGGTTGTTTTCGTCCTCCGCAGGGTCAGCTCCCGAACCCGGCGCGGTCTCACGGCGCAAGGACGAGGAGGAACAACCGTCGACTGTCTCGGATCTTCCGTCATATGTGTTCCTGGTGGGCCTTGGGGTATGCGCCGTCGTCCTGCAGGTTGTCCTACGCAAAGTTGTAGGAAGAGGTGCCGTGAGCGGGTTCCGGCCGTAGCCTGCAGCCCGCCCTACCTCAGCGGAACTATGGGTTGAGTTAGTCGCCTTTGCGTTCCCCTCCCCTCTTCTGTTCTTTCCACTCTATGGACCGTGTTCTCAGTTACCCGCTGCCTCGTTGTTTGCTCGCTCACTCGCTCGTTCAAAGGCTTTGCTCGTTTTGGCGATATGTTTATACTCTTGCTTACGACCTATCTCACGACCACCCACTCACGACCTGTCACGACTGCGACGCCTTCACGACATGGCTTGGTTCCTTCCTGCTGTATCTGATCCGTCTTCTTACCTTGTACCTTCTCCCTTTCACCTTACTTCTTGCGACATAGCTTGCTGTGCTATGACTAAAGCAACCATGCTCGTCCGTTCCTGTGCCTGAGCGGCTTGTAGGGAATCCTATACACGCAATATATTCGAAGTATCCATGCGTCAGAGGTATCCAAGTCCCTAACTGTAGGTCTACATGGTACGTGAAAACTGAATCAAAGGCTGAGAGGAGCATCATCAGAGAAAGCTAGCGACATCAGCTCCAGTAAAGTTCCTATCTCAGAGCCTGTGAAAGAAAAATTCAGTACATTGAAATCGTGCACAGTGGAACAGCAACTGAACGTACCCAATGGCTTGCATCAACAGATATCCAACGGTTGCAACCACCTACGACACAATCAGTACCACAGTCCCACAGCGCACTAAACTCGCCTTACCATCGTCGCAATGACGCTCGCAGGCACACCGTTCTTCAAGAAATCCACATTCGACAAGTACAGTTGACCCATCTCATCCTCCTGGGTCGCCCTAGACACGCCCCAACACACAATTTCACATGATCAGCGTTGCCTGGAAGGGGACCAGAGGACAGGGCGGAGTTTGAGAGGGACGTACGCAGTCTGGTTGGGGAAGCCGGAGACAGGCATGCCCATACCGGTCGAGCAGATCAGGCCGGTGATGAAGATGAGCAGGTTCGACCGGTCTCCAGGCATGCTCGCGCCGA
Organism: Trametes cubensis; assembly: GCA_029747595.1. Taxonomy (NCBI): domain Eukaryota; kingdom Fungi; phylum Basidiomycota; class Agaricomycetes; order Polyporales; family Polyporaceae; genus Trametes; species Trametes cubensis. The sequence goes on from JAPEVG010000115.1 coordinate 20,021, forward strand.
CTTCTTTCGCGATCGGGACCAGGAGGACGCTCGCAATGGTGTGACTGATGAAAGTCGAGATCACCTGTGTTTCATAGTCGACTGTGGTCAGTGCGCGAACGATATTGGTCGAAGAGGCACTGACCAGTACGATGACGGAGAGGAGTAATACGACTGGGTAGAGATCTAGCCCAGAGATGGCTTTGCGGATGCCGTCGCCCAGGACCTCGAGGAGTCCGCTGTTCGTCACCCCGTTCCCAAGCGCAATGCCGCCCATAGCAATGAATACGACCGTCCACAAAAACTGTTCGAAGTCGTCCTAGAACGTGTTTCAGCAACGGCAACAGTATGTAACCCTCAATCAAGGATACGAACCTTCTTCAGGACGCCAGTCGAGAAGAACGCAACGATAGGCAGGATGGCAATGACCCCCATATCTCCAACAATGTCCTGTATCGAGTGCGCAACGCACCACAACGCGATCGTCAACAGGCACACAAACGACACCCACCACTGCTTCGCAGAGAAGCGTTCTTTGGGCGCGCGCACAGGCTTCACCTCGATCTCGCCCTCACCATCGGGGGAACGTGCAGGGCGGTAGCTCACGATGAGCAGCAGCCAGATGAGCACGATGGAGATTGCAGATACGGGCAGCGAGACCGCGAACCACGAGCCCCAGTCCAGAGGCGGGTCCATCGCGCCAATGGCAATCAGGTTCTGCGGGGACGAGATCGGCGAGCTCTGTCCGCCGATGTTGGCTGCAAGTGCGATACCAATCTGGAGATGTGTGAGGTAAGAATAGAACAGGAGAAACTCGGCCACATACAATCAAACAGGGCGCAAAAGAGGATTTCGGCGGGAGAGTTCGCAGGATAGGCTGTGCAAATTCATGTCAATGTCGAACACGAGTAGAGACGAGGAGTATACTAACCTGGATCAAGGTGAAGCACAATGTTGGTGCCGCGACATTGCTGATCCACATACTCGCGAAGCAGGCAACGCCCATGAACGCGAGCAGGACGGTGCTCGGCCGAGTCCCCGCTAGACTGAGGACCTTGGTGATCAGGACGCGGTCGATGGCGGTCTTGCTGAGTGCGGATGCAATCGTGAAGCCACCAATAAGTAGCATGATGGTCGGGGAGAACATGACTGAAAAGACATGCTTCGTCGCGGCGGGCGGCTCAAGTGCCTCGCCATCCGGCGAGCGAATGACGCGCAAAACGACGAGCAGTAAGGGGATCAGAGTCGACGTCACGAAGAGCGGGATCGCCTCGGTCGCCCACAAGATTGTCGCGAAGACCAGGATCGCCAGACACTTGTTCGCCTCCACGCCCTCCACTAGCTGAACATTCAGCAGCACCAAGAACACCACGGCGGCCACTAGTGCATAGAGCATCTTCCCGGTAAGTTTGACACGACCTATGGGTGTTTGGACGTTCAACAATCCGCGCTCGGGCTCCACGATGAGGCTCCCGCCCATGACGATCATGCCGTTCTCGTCGCTCGCGCCACGGCGCGCCTGGCTTATCATCTGACGCCAGACAGTATCGCGCTCCCATGCGATGTGCTCGCGTTGGTGCAGCTTGAGCTGGCGGCGTGCCTCGACGGTATCTCCATGCGTAACACAGCGCGCGTATAGCTCCACAAGCAAGGCAATCTTGCTGTTAAGACGATCCTTAGTCGTTTGTTGGAACGGCACTGCTTGCTCGACGACGCCGTGCAGATAGCGATCCTGAAGGTCGCTTTCGGTCACTTTGTCGTACCTTGGACAAGAGTTAGTTATATGCAGTAGGTGGTATGAACAAGCGCATACTTCTTCAAAATCTTCCGGAAGCCCGCATAGTTGAGTTCGATATATGATCTCAGAGAAGTCGCAAGGACGTATGTTCGCGTGATCTTCCGCTTGAACAGCAGTTGAGTATCCTGTGCGTAGTTATTTCGTGCTGTCCACACAGTTTCCGGTTGGGAACTTGTTGAGCCAGTAGATATCAGGCTGTCTTTAAGCTTGTTTGCCAGCGATTTAGCCCTGACCAANGGGGGATCTGCTTGGGCCCCGAGAGGCTTGTGGCTGATCGCCGTTGGGTTCTAGTGATGCAATGCTTGCGTCCAGGTCATGTTCGTCTGAGGAGACACTGTATCTGCGCTTCGCATCGAACTTCAATTTGCTCCCTTGGAGGCGATTGTTAGCGCAAGATCCTAACCCAGGGCAACTAGGAGAAAGCGCACATACCAGATGGTCCTGAAGGGCCGGCGCTACTGAGAGAGCGTGAATGTCGTCGTCGTTGACGCGTTGGTGAGAGAGTGCGGTCGCGGCCCACGACCGGGCTTTGAACATCGAAGTCATCATCATCCTCGTCTTCGTCGGCGTCGTCGTCATTGTCCATGAAATGGTGCCCAGCATACGGGCCGTTCTGCTCCTGTTGCTCGACCTCTTGTTGCAAAGCAGTGACCTCATCGGAAAGACGCTGCTCTTCTGTTTCGTAAAACAACGAGACCTTCCTAAGTTCGCGGTCAAGGAGCGGTATGAAGAGCGAGTCGGTGCTGGCGGCATCTGCGCCTACGCCGATAAGGGAGGTGCGTTCATTCGCTTCGAGGTCGTGGAAGGACTCTTGTAGCCCAGCTTTCTGCTTCTCAAGCTGGTAGACATACTTCTTCAACGCGTCGTACCTATATTTGTTCAGGAAAGATAGCACAGACAGCTGCTAAACGGCACGTACGCGATGTACTCGTCCCACCACTCCGCTACCGCGTTGAACTTGAGTGACGAACTGTATATGTCGCCTTTGAGCGCAGTTCTGCGCTGCACATCGTTTTCGTACGCACCTGAACTTCATGGCGAACCGAGCGAGATCAAACTGAGGCGGGGCCGGATGGCCAAGTTGACGAAGTGGGATGTGTTCCTCAATGTTTCCAGGATCGTTAAGAAGACGATTAATATTCGTTCTAGTTCCCCTTTCCTCAAGTCCAGGTATAAGCTGAGATGCTAAGCGTGATGTCCCGACCAGCTCTGGAGAAGGTGGAGAAGGTGGAAGGTGGACGACCGGGAAGACGTGCAACTCTGCGAGACTGTGGACGGCGGTCGTCGCCCATGGGCGTGTCCGAGAAATACGGATCAACTACTTTCCCACGGGACTTCGTCCATACTTGGGACCGGCGTTAACTTGCACTGGCTGCCTTGGAACTTCACCGAACGGGCGAAACGAGCACAGGCGGCGGTTCGTGCGACTGAGCTGCCGTTTCTCGTCCGTTGCTGATAATGTATATGTTACAGAAGTGGAACAGACTCTAAAAGCTGTTCCACCCGCGACTCGAGATCGGAAATGAAGAAGTCGGTCCACGTTGCCTCTCAAACGGACCACGTCTCGCCTACAGTGGTTGGGCATTCTCGCACAGCGACCTCCGCAAGTACGCAGTGTTCCACAACGTTCACATTGTGCTCCAGGAATTCCTCAGCGGGAAGCTCGGGAAAACATTAGTGAAGTACGGTGCGCTGTCCGAGACAGATGCACAGGACGAGGAGCTCCTCTACTACCTCGACGCATGCCTCGATCAGGCGCGCGGTCAGGGTGCACCTCGAGTATCTGGCGGCTGTCAAGCTGCGCCGCGTGCTCCCCTTCGGCAAGCCCGGAATCTTCGACGTGTGCTTCGCGCTGTACACGAACATCGAGGCGAAAGAACGAATAGAGGAGATCGATGCTACTACTGGGCTAGATGATGCGATAAACATCATCCGCTACGCGATCGTGGACGCCGGCGTCCAGTCAGAGTTGCTGTGGTGGTACGACCGGGCGGGGCTTCAAGGCGTGGTGCGTCCCCTTCCATATTATGTTCAATTCTCTTTACTCAGACCGACTACGCAGAACTTCAATTATCCTTGTTGAGTCCTCCACCGCCATCCTCGTCAATTACAAGATGCTACAGCAACGGGCAGTACATGTTACGGCGGGCAACGATATCTTTCTTCATCTTCCCATACCGCTTTGTGAAGCCGCATGTTGATAACGGGGAAGAGTTTGTCACGAATGAGATGGTACGCATCCGGCGCAAGGCCATCGCGTACGCGGAGCGTCTTTAATCTGTGGTCAAACCGACCCGTCGGCAGCATGGACAAATCCCTGGGGAAAAGAACGATACGACCGATACCGAGGGCAGCCAACATCGGGCAGTTGGTTGCGAGGGAAAGTAGGCCGGGCAGACCAGCGATCGATCCGCGGGAATTATCAGGGATAGACATATTGTACACTTGCAGTTCAACGAGCGAGGGCCAGGCCTCTGAGAAGGCCGTGAGCTCCGCATCTCCAACAGTGACTGGCACATCGACGCAGCTGAGCGTGAAGGAACGCATTTGACGGAGTGTAAGTAGCGGTTCCAACGCGCTGAGGAGGGGTTGCGTCTCGGTGTGGAGTGGTTGGTCCCATACCGTCCCAGTCAACCGGAAACTAAGCACCTCCAATGCAGGGAATGCGCGCGCCCAACCGGAACATACTCGCCGGAGCACCGGCATACCGATGTAGTCCAATTTGCTGATGTCAAGTACTTTGAGCCGGGCGGAAGTGATGGTGTCGTATGGAACCATGTGCGCTGGTGCTGGGCAGTAGGGTATGCGAAATTCTAGGAGATTTGGAAGGTCAAGGGGAGGAATGGATGCTCCCGGCTGGTGATCGATGACCACACTGAGCGTGAGCCTCTCGAGAGAAACGATGCGAGCCAGTCCCATGAAACCGGAGATATTGATATGTGGTAGGTGGTGAGGGCCAAAGACAGTAAGGCCTCGTAAGGTGGAAGGGTGGGAGTGCGAGAGGACCGTGATGAACTCGGAAGCGTCCAACTCGCCCATGCAGACCGTTAGTTGAGATAGGCGAGATGCCTTCAGGCAGATCTCTGCGGTAGTCGAAGAAAGAAGAGGCACCCAAGTCGACGCACGCAAGTCTGGCATCCGAGCGTCCATGTAGCTGCCCCAGTAACAACAGTTCAGCAAGATTTGCTGTAGCGTCGGGGACACAAAGTGCATCATCCCAGGAAATTCTGTTCTGGGCGACACAACCGACCAATGGAGGATGTGGACGTTGGGGAAGATCGGCTGGTCGCCGAACAAAGTCCTCATGGATGACCAGCTTTCCGGTGTGAAGTCTTGAGTCCTCGTTGGAGCTGGAGTTGCGAGATAGAGGATCCGAACGAAATCGGCATACTTGCGTAGCCGTTCCCGTTCATGTGACGAGACATAGTCGGGGAGATGCTAGCCGTACCGTAAGCAACGCTGCAACACCGGAAAGTTGACGTTCAAATCGGATCCAGCTTACGTATATGTCACGCGGGTGCCAACTGCTGAAGGGCTGCTCGACGTTCTCTTGTACCTTTGTAAAAGACGGCAGCAGGCTGAAGAACGGGATGAGGCTCTCCAGTTGACGCCATAGCACGCGAAGGGCAGGTTCATGGAATGATTTGCATGTACGCGCCGCGCTCGCGAGGCTCCGCCGCCTCTCAATTTCCACATCCTCCCCTGCAGACTCGCCGGCTACGAAATCGCTTGTTTGCTCGAGCGGGTAACCGTGGGTGAGCTCGTAGTCGAACCACTGGAAGACCTCATCGACGATGTCGATATTTGCTAGAGCGTGGTGTGTGGCCATGCTAAGGGCCGAACACGACTTTCAATGAGGATGAGCTTCAGGAAATCAAGATAAGACAAGTATGGCGTACCCAGTGAGGAATCTGCGGTCGTCACTTGTGAACTATTTCACGGTATTGCCTTGAGGTGCAAATCGTTCGAAGCGATATCGATGGCCGGTTCATTCAGTCTACGCACAGCTTCTTTCCGGTGCACGCACTCAGGAAGACTGTATTTGAAATTTGAGTGCGGACACAGACGGCGCTCGTGGCTGATTGACCACAAGCAAAACACCAAATTTCGAAACCTATACTAACGCCACTGCCACTGTCAGCATCAAGCGTAATACGATCCATCTTCCCCATCGCCTCCATAAAGCTGTAGGTTGATATGCGGGAAGATATTCTCCCGAACGAGGCGATACGTATCGGGCGCGATACCCCGGATCACTCGGAGCTCCTTCAATGGGTGATTCACCGGGCTGGCGGGCAACAGGGACGCATCCTCGGGGCGGATGACGATACAGTTGATGCCGAGCATTGTCAGGTTGGAGCAGTTTGTAGCGAGGGACAGGAGGCCGGGCAGGCCTGCGGTCGACCCGGCGCGGTAGTCTGGGGTAGACATGCCGCTGACGTACAGTTCCTCGAGAGACGGCCAGGCCTCTGAGAGGACCGTGAGGTCGGCGTCATCGATAGTGAGTGGCGTGCTGACAGTTTGGAGTATGAAGGTGCGTATGTGGCGGAGGTTGAGCAAGGGGCTGATTGCAGTCAGTAGAGAGCGCGTAGGGACCCCGTCTTGAGACTCGGTCGGGGTGAGCCAGAAGCTGAGGACCTCCAGGTTGGGGAACGAATGCACCCAAGCCGAACAGACCCGTCGGAGGTAGGCCACGCTGGAGTATTCCATGTGATGGATATGAAGTGATTGAAGACGGGGAGAGGCGATGATGTCGTACGCAGGGCAGTTCTCTCTATGGATGGGAATGCGGAGATGTCTGAGGCTTGGAAAATCGAGGGCTGGAGGAAGAAGGGCTCCCGAACTGCAGTCGACGGGGACTTTAATTGTGAGCCTCTCAAGACCGACGATGCGAGCAAGGTCCATGAAGCTGGAGAGACTGAGCGGAGGCGTTTCGTACTGGCCATATAGTGTGAGGCCGCGAAAGTTCGGAGGGTGGTAGAGTGAGAGCGTTGTGATGAGCTCAGACGCGTTTAGTTGGCCCATGCAAGTCGTCAGATGAGACAAGCTCGTTGCCCGTTCGCAAATAGTCTTGATAGTGTGGGGAAGTAACGCTTGCCACCTCGGTCCATACTCCAAAAACCGCTGGTGAGGATGGGTGCAGCAGCTGAGCAGCACCAAGTCCACCGTCGGAGAGAGGAAGTGCGCAATTCCAGGAAGTTCTGTGTCTGGCCATTCCGCGCCCCATTGCAAGACACGGAGGCTAGGGAAGATGGGGCGGTCACCAAACAAGACTTTCATGGATGTCCAGCTCTCTGGCGTGAGGTCTTGTGATTTGAGCGCGGGTGGACCGGAGAGATAGAGTATCCGAACGTAAGAGGCATACTTGCTCAGCCGTTCCCATTCATACGCAGATAGGTGATCGGGAAGGTGCTAGCGACCATCTAGGGTCAGAGATGACAGTAAGGTGGCATGGAACCGTACTGACAAAGATATCCCGAGACGTCCATCCAAAGGGCTGTTCAACGTTCTCTTGCACCTTCTTGAAGGACGGAAGTAGGATGAAGAAGGGCATGAGACTCTCAAGTTGACGCCATAGTATGCGTAGTGCTGGTTCTTGGAAAGCCTTACACACACGCGCTGCACTCGCGAGGCTCCTCCGCCTTGCAATCTCCACATCCATAGAAGTGTCGTAGCCAGTGTGGGTGATAGTGTCGACGAGCGAGTGACCATGTATGTGCTCGTAGTCAAACCATTCGAAGATTTCGTCGAGGATGTCAGCATTGGAGAAGACGCATGGCTGCGGAGCCATGGTAAGACTAGATGCGCTGCTGTAGTGACCAGGATGCTAACCAGATGCTGAGTCTACTCCTCAGGACGGCTGACGGTGTTTGAGATAGCTGTACATCGTTGCTGTGGTTTAAATGCGGTGCGTGTTTCTTGCCCGTGACGTCACGGTGTTCTACCCGACACGCCTGGCGCGCGACGTGCTGTCAATACGCACAGCCAATTGCTTCTGTGAAAGTTGGATTAGGCCAGGCTGCATGCAGTGAGAGGTGAAGACGTACGTGAGTCCGGACATCTACGGTATTCGCGGATATCAACGGGTATCAGCCCGAGGGTCATCTCTATCATTGTTGCCTGAGCCAGAGAGTGGCGAATGCGCTGCATTACTCCAGATTTGCTCGCAACCGCCGTCCTGAACTGCTCTCGACATTAGTTTGCTACTGCCTTCACACTAAGGAAATGTGATCAAATACGACACGGAGTACGGCCATCCCTTGCATAGACTTGTGAGCCGGCTTCTTGTTGTCTTTTCTCCCCTCTATCTTTTGTTTTTTTTTTTTTGGGGGGGGGCGGTGTGATGAATAGGGGGATGGATGCTTGCGGTCGATACTGTACGTAACTTGGAGTCTTTGCGGAGCGTGCTTGGACGGGGTTTCTGGGAATATACACACGAGCATCGTCTAGCCGGACGACGGCGAGAGGCGCGAAGGTACGTGCGATTGAGAAGTTTGGTCACCTGCCGGTCAGGACCCTGGGGTCCAGGAATATAAGGAGTCCTTCATGCTGCTCAGCCGTGTTAGGACTCTTCGATGTATAGCCAAGCGTTAGGTTCAGTTGCGCACGGATCTAAGATAGCGTACGGGGTCGTGCAGAGGGCATGAGCCATCCGCAGGGGTATACGCGCACACCAGCATGCAACAGGAACTGTTGAGCCAATGTGACATGTGTGAGCAACACATAGTCGGCTCTGAGAATCATCGAGAGAATGGATATCTGGTGTCATATTAGGTATTGAGGGTCAAGAGCTCCAGAGAAAGTACTACAAGCAAAGTGAGATTGTCCAAGGGGTAAACCAAAGTCTCCGAATCATGACTTCAATACTAGGTAGCCCGTATTAGTTTCTCAGAAAGTCGCAGATTACGGAACATGACTACGTACCTTCACAGACGGAGCAGCACCTCGTACACGTACACGACCGTCCTTCAGCCGCTCGGTGATGACGGGACTCGCTGCTGGCCTGAACTTGTACTCCTTCGAGTACCTACGCGTCCGCCCGCGGAAGCCCACCAGATAGGCGTCTCAGTCATCGTCGACCTACATGCATATAATGTATCAGCGAATGTAGTACGACGTACCTGGAAGCGTGAACAACCTTGGGCTGCTGCGACTGCGACGTCGCAACACGCAGCTTGAGCCCCAGCCAAAGGAGGGCAATCATGAAAACAATAAGCGCGACGCGTTTCCAGACAGATGGCGTGGGTGGGTTGAAGCGAGGATCCTCTTCGAGCCTGCGGTGTAGCTCATGGATATCGCTGGTGGGCTCGTCGCGACTTGTGCGCCGCTTGAGGTCCGAGGAAGGGGTGGGGCTGGTGGGCAGCCTCTCGTATTGGTAGGAAGACGACGCCATTATGCGACTTAAGGGTGTAAGCAAGAACCAAGTTACAGATTAGGACGATAAAAGGAAGGTGTGAAGCGTGAGCGCGAGGGGAACAAAGTGGAGGTAGCGATGTGGGTTTGAGCTGTGCGCAGTCTTCCCCGCGCAGTCGGTGGCAACGGGCGCCTCTCGGAAGTGTGATACCAATTGGGGCAAGTGCTGTAGTTGAGTCGAAATCTCCAGAACATTGCAAAACTACCTCGGGCTCTCCTGTTGCAACGTAATTAGGCTGCTCGTCTGAAATTTCTAGGATCGCAGCAATCGAGTTCACCCGAACCTCAATCCCGGACACCAGATTCAGGCAGTGGGTGCACAGATTGTCTGAGCACAATTCACTTCTAGTAGTAAATCTTGCGTGGTATCGTCCAACGAACAGAACACACGGGGTGCTATGTACGATTCAAGAGTACCACAAAAAGATCGACTTCATAACCGGGAGATACAATCAGAGACCTTGCATACAGAGGCCAGTCACAAACGCATATTCCATATGTCCCGCTCAGATTGTGATGTCATCGACCAGGTTGACAGCGTTGGAACCCAACTTCTCCAGGACCGCCTCCCTGACTTGCGAGTACACGTCCTCGTCCAAGACCATGGTCTGGGAGCCTAGCAAGTCGTCGTGAGTCCGACATCGGTTATACAAAAGGGCATACATAAATACCAGCGTAGAAGGAAACGCTCTGGTGGCCGAAGGTGTAGAACAGGACGCGGTCAATGTTCTCCGACGCGCTGTAGGTGTAGACACCGATCTTGAACTGCGCGTTGCCCTGCGCGTTGCTTCGGGCGGATGTCAGGATCCAAGAATCGACGAAGCGCCACACGAAGGAACTAACCTTGCAACACCGAGCTGGAAGTTGGCCTCGTTGAAGCTCTTGGCCTGGGAGTCGAACAGCTTGACTTGGTCGCCGTTCTTGTCATCCTTGAGGGACTCGATCATGGTCTCGAACAACCCGAATTCGGCATTGGTGAGGTAAGTAGCAGCCAGCTTCAGGAGCAACTTATCGACCGAGCCGTACGAGCTCGCGTCGCTCTGCGCGCCAAGGCTGTGATAGCGGTCAGCTCGGTGGAAATCACCCATACGGTGGATCAACTCAACCTGAAGCCCTCAACGACCCAACCGACGGTCTCGAGGACGGTCTTGTAGTAGTCGTACCACTCAGTGGTCTGCTTCTGTCGGTCGTACTTCTTGTTGGCCGCAAGCTGAGCCAGGAGGGTAGAGTTGAGGACGTCGGACTGTCGTGGGATCGTGCGGTCAGCTTCTGTGGGGCAACGTGCACATAAACCGCCCTACCCTCATGGCAAGGGGCAGATCCCCGACGAAGGAAACGGAGGAGCCGGCGTCGACTGCAGCACTGGGCTGGTCTTCAGCGACGGCGCGAAGGGCAGGGTGGATCGGAGTTTCCGTCTGGAGGTTCTTGACGAAGGCGAGGCGATCGGCGGCGGTGCGAGACATGTTTGAAGAAGATGAGATGTAGACTGAGCTGGCTGAGTTGCGAGTTGGTCTGCCTCATCCACCCCGCGTCGTCTTAGCTTTTATACACACCCAAAAGCCAGAGCGCTGCGACTTGCTCGCTATTCGCGAAGTCCTTTGCGTATGTCTTGTGCTGGCTTCACCTCACATACCTCCGGTCCGTGTCATCGGAGAAATTCGAACAACAGTAGCTGGAGGTGGCGAGTCGCAACTGTCACCAACTGCCACCGCCAGTGAGCTCGAGTAGCTGAAAGTCCGGAAATTGGAGGTTCGACCGGTCGGGCATACGTGAGCACGCATTACACGCGTGAGAGGCCCTGTTTCATATTCTTATCCGCGAAGTCTAGGAGGCTCGGACATTCGTGGCTGGATTTTCGCTAAGTGGTACATCCGCAAGAGCATCCTTTGCACGATGTTACATGCCGATCGGCACACCGAAGCGCCAAACATTGATTACCGCCCAATCTCGCAACGGTGTTACGCATGTTGTGCCCGGAAGAAGCCCTACAGCGGTGCACTAGTCGAGCTGCCCTGACCCAAACATATGTCAGATCGACCGGGATTTTACAGGCTGTCAAGGATAGGGAATCACCGATTGTCACGAGGGTGTGTCGTGGGAGATAGACATAGCCAATGGTTTGTTTTTGTGGTCCACTCCGCTCCCGCTCCAAGACCTCCAATCGTACCTACCCCGCGCCCCGCGAGTTCTGACACTGTATCGCCATGTCTGCGTTTGAGACAGAGAACACCCCCACTACCACCAGTGATTCTGCAGTCGCCGCCCGCGCGATTGTGTGGGCTGGCGGACTGACGGAGCAGCAGAAGGTAAAGTCGTCTTTTTGGATGCAGTCGACAATGCTTACTTTGGTCTACATTGCAGAGCGACGTCCTTGAATCAACGCTTTTTGCACAAGCCGCCGCCGACAAACAGCACCCTCCCAAGTCCGAGGGCGACACTCTGCAATGGTACAAGACGTACCAAGACACTCTGGGCTCGATTGGCTGGGTCGTTCAGGCATCAGCGTAAGTCTCACATACATGCACATGTTGTGAGGAAAGTTGCTTACCGCGTTAGCTTCACCGAGGTGGACTATAACCAGACTGGAGGGTCGGTAGACGACGTGGTCATGCAGGCGCTTGCCACGGACTCCACGGTGGACAAGACCCTCTACGCATCTGTCGCGAGGGCTCTGCTTTCCTACTCGCGCGCGGGAGACAATTCCGACGCGGCGAAGGTGTTCAACGAGTCCTCTATTGCCTCGACTTCCGAGTTTGCCAGCTTCCAAATTGTCGTCGCCTCGTGCGTAGACTCCTGTATTACGATGTCGAGGATAGATCGCACTCACCACCGCCCTGCAGATCCGATGGTGTCAACGTACTCCTCACCCTCTACGCCTTCTTCTATACCTCCAGCGAGACCGTCAAGAATACCCTCTGGTACTCATGGACGGATGAGACTCTGTCAATCAAGACTTGTGAGTCGGGCTTACAGTGTCTCGTACAGTTCACTGACCTGTAGTAGCCAAGCTCCAGATGACTCTAAACCCGAATATTTACGGAAGGGTGAGGATCTTGATCCACGACAAGCTTCGCGCTGCGAACAAGCTGAATCTGATAGTCCCGCTGTGTGAGTGAAGCCGTCTGCATATATCCGCACTCTTTCTGATCAACACGGCTGCAGAGGTCTGCGAGGAAATTCCACAGAATGTTGATATCGTCTTGTCATTGGGTATGTGATCAAATGAGTCTTTGCCACGGTGTAGGTCGATAGTCGACGCGGTTTGATCGTGCGCATGTAACCTGATTACCGTATATATATATAACCATGTCCCTAAAAGCAAAGGTCCGAAAGTGTAGGGCTAGAGTGTGTATAGGGTACGTCCGTTAACAACGACGTGATATGCCCTGCCGGGCTTCTTCCTCTCTATCAGACGAGATCAGTTACCTGGTACAGTGATACCGCAATACAGATTACATACCGATACTCAAACATGACCTGTACGCCAACGAAGAGACATGCGCACGAGAAAAGCAAGAACCGGATACCTGAGTATGCTCGCATTGAGCTTCGCAAAAGACTCGTGTATTAGGCCTACGCACCTTCCCAGCTATCAAAGATCTGATGCAGCATGTATTTCATGCCGTCAGTCCCGATGACAAAGCCGATGAGATTGGCAGTCATCATCATGAGGACGTTGAAGACTGCGCCCATAGCGCCGACATGCCTATACCATGGTCGGTCGCCATACTACGACATGCGTCAGCCTCCGTCCGAACATTCGATGCCGAAACAGAACACACCTTGGATGCTGGCACGAGGAAGCGAGCAGCGAGCTCCGGCAGGATGAACAAGCTCACGAGCCATCCCCACGCAAGCAGGCGGAAAGATAGGTCATGCCAGAGCGCAACGAACGTGAACACCAGGGCCGTTGTGACGATGCGGTTGCGTGTGCCACCGAGAGGAATGTAGATGTAGCGCGTGATCCAGAGATTATAGCTGCGGTGCCATGCGCGCCAGAACCCAAGCGTCGAATAGTTGTTCGCCATGCAGCGAACCATGTTTTCGGGCGGGTCGATACCGCTGAGCAATGCCCACAAACGGAAGAAACGCCAAGGAACCAAGAGCTGTAGTAACAACCGTATAGTGCGTCAGGATGTGATCACAGGACAGACAGAGACACCCTGACCTTTAGCCAAACGACGATCAGGTTCCAGAAGCCGACCATGCATAGCTCAGCAGCTGAGAAGCCAACCCAGGCTTTCCTATCCTTGATCGCAACAACGTACATGAAGTGCAAGATGAACTCGAGGGTCAATATGCACAGGACGAAGCGCCCTAGGTAGCCCATTGTTGAACGGAAGGAGATTGAAATCGGCCTTCGCATCTGTATCTGCGTAAATCGACCCGCGATTTCGAGGGTCTGGGCAAAAGCTCACCTGCCACATAAAGTCGTTGAAGGTCATGATCGGGCCTGCAATGTACAGGGGTGGGTAGAGCACGTAAATGAAGAACAAGGGGAAGGAGTAGAACTCCAGTGGATGCGAGGCGCGTGGCCTCTGCTTATCGGACATTACGCCCCCAGTCTACACTAGAGTTTTCAGTACGATTCCAGCATCGGGTTGATTAATGCACACATAGGCGCGTACTCACGTCAGGCAGCCCTACACCCTTGCATGCCCAATAATAGTCCATGTTGAACGAGACAAGCCGCAGCATGGAAATGTTGAAGCTTATATACCATCTCGGGTATACGCCTTCCCATAGGTCCTGTGCTCGACTAGTCAGGTCAGTCTAGCACATGTATCCACTATAGCCACGTACGAGTGACGCCAAGACAGGATGTATGCTAGCATATCTGAATCCCGAATGGCGTTCTATAGCGAACAAGACAAGCGCATTGAAGACCCATGTAATGATGGGGTTTGCCTTAGACGCGCCAGTCGACTTGGCTATCGCATAGTTGACAGAGATTATGAAGAACACCTTCAAGGCACTTGTGCCATGGAGTGCAAAGAGCATAATACTTGAGAAAGTGATGAGGTAGGGCACTTGGTATAACTTAGTGGAATCAGTGAGTGATCGCCATGGTCGTGCCCAGATCCCGTATATGCCCTTCAGGACAATGAACGAGGTCGCAAGTGCGATAAGAGATGAAAGGCCTTTGCGGAATGAGCGATATTGGACGTCGCTCATATCCTAATAGTTACTGGTGCGTGAGAAGCTTGGTATGAGTGATCGAAGTTACACACCACTTTTCGACCGAATATCCAGCCTGGTGCCAGCCATCTCTCATAGAATGGATAGTTGGGATGTGATGCTAAGAGATCGTTTACTTAGCCTTATTTCGTTTTCGGAGCGTACGACACACCACTCACGCGAGCTAAGTCGGTAGGGTATCCAGACCATTACAGGGACCACCAAGCAGAAAACGACATAATAGACCATGAACTCGGGTGTACGCCATCTTGGTGGTGGATGTGGGGCAGCCTTGACTTGAGGGCTGTATGATGAGGGTATTTCGACAGTCAACCGGGTAAGACCAGCGGGTTTAGGCGGAGGGAGATCAGAGGAGTCTACTTCAAATGCTGCGGGTGAGCGCAGGTCGGTCGGCATCGTCACGGGCAGAACGGTGTCTTCCGGCATGAAGTTGGTATAAGATGTTTAGGTTTTTGCGTCGCACATAAGAGGAAGCCAGGAGTAAGTCAGAGCGAGATACACGAGGCAGGGGAAGGATATAAAGGAGCGTGCGTGATGGTTGTAGCAAGTATGAAGGCGTAAGCGCCGTTCGTTACAACCAGTAAGTAAGTCAGTGAAGAGGTCATAAGTAGTCAGATAAGTCAAGATGCTAAGCCAAGTAGTAGTAGATGTAAGTATGTTACGGGCTATAGCCAAAGGGCGCTCGCCTGCCTCATGGTTATCCTCCTTTCTTCTGTCCACCTCCTCGTCTCTACTCCCGTCTCTCGTTGACCTCGCCTTCACAAGCTAGTATGTCTTAGGACTATCTTTGGTCTTAGGTGAACTAAACCGTGGTCTTTGCAGTGGAAGAGGTCTCCACCGGCTCAGGTTCCGATTATTCCAAGTGAGTGGCTTCCCCTCTTCCTTTCGTGCATTACATGTTCTGACCCTCTTCCAGCTCGGTATGCGTTCTCGTGAGGTGGCGCATCAACAGGAAACCTAACATAAAATATAGTGGATTTCGTGGTTCTTGTCATCCAAGGGCAACGAGTACTTCTGCGAGGTCGAGGAAGACTACATTCTGGACCGCTTCAATCTGACGGGCCTCAATACGGAGGTGCAACACTATGCTCAGGCATTGGATATGATTACGGATAATCTCGGTATGTACAGTGATCAGAAGAGTCTAGTCATGCGATTGAACGTCTGTGTCAGATGAGGAGATTCAGGACGACCTTCGCGGGAATCTCGACCTCCAGGCGCGTCTTCTTTACGGGCTCATTCACGCGAGATGGATAGTGACTGCACGAGGCCTTGCGAAGATGGTACGTATCTACTCCACGGTCATCCGAATATCGCGTCTGACCCCAGAGCGTAGTTGGAGAAGTACAAGCGTGCAGACTTCGGTCGATGCCCACGCGTCTTGTGCCAGTCTCAGCCTCTACTCCCTGTCGGACTGACCGATGTACCCTACGAGAAGTCTGTCAAACTCTACTGCGGCCGTTGCGAAGACATCTACTCGCCCAAGTCTTCTCGCCACGGCTCCATCGACGGAGCATACTTTGGCACCTCTTTCCCTCATCTTCTCTTCCTTGTGTATCCCAACCTCATTCCACCAAAGAGCGGCCCAGTCGAGTTCGGACTGCCTCAGCGGGCAGGTGATGTAGAGGGCGGCAGGCGTAGTCGCCGTATCCGAGAGGAAGAGACCCAGACAGAAGGCGTGGGCGAGACGGGAAGTACTGCGGCGGTCGCACTCAAGGCGGATCGTTACCGCCCACGCATATTTGGATTCCAGGTAAACGAGATTGCGAAGCTTCAGAGATGGCAGGAGGCGGTCAGGGACAGGTACGTCGTGGCATTTATAGTCGTATTACCGGCCTTCTCATTGTGCATGCAAAGGCAAATTACGCGCCTCGAGGAACTGGAAGGCAATGCGCCGGCGTAATTGGTTTGATGATATGATTGTTGTACGATTCGAGTTGCCTTCTTGTGCTTGTGGGTGCGTCATGTCCTTAGAGCAGTATACTGAACCTCGGTTCTTCACCTCAACCTCCGCTGTCGGAAGGATATTGGCGGCTGCAAGCATCGATCAGCTGAACTCGGCGCAGTCTCAGGAGACGATAGGGCTGAGATCGCAGCAGACCGGGCGGATATGCCACTGCGCTTCCATGCACTCACTCACGGTATCTATACTCGGTAAATCACGGCGCGCTAGATGACTTGCAGCACCTACACGGAGATCGGTCCCACTCGCGTTTTGGGACCGCCCATGATCAGAAGAGAAAGGCGTTCTCGAAATCCAGAGCTCATGAAGTTCAACAGGGCGTGGTCTCCTGAGCGTGGACTATGAGTGCTGCTTTCTCCTGATAAACGCTCATCAACATCTTATATACGCTTCCATCGGCGCGTCCAAAACCCTTCCAACCTCACTCAGCATCGTACCATGTTCATCAATACCATAGCACTCAGAGCATCGTCCATCCCAGTCAAATCCGCGACGATATTCCAATCGTCCACCGCGGAGTTGACGCGTCTCGTGTCACTCGAGCTCAAAGTACGCATTTTCGCTCAGCGGTGCGCTTAGAACGAGCTGACCCTTTCCCACAGAACGGACGTAACGTGCTCGAGATCTCTGGCCTGTCCAGCAATGTCGATACCGAGTCTCCCAGGTTCACCGGCGCCCCAAACGCAGTGCGCGTCCTGGACGTTGTTTGCAAGCGCAAATCAGGTAGAGCCCCTGACGCCGACGAAGACGAGCGCGTGGCTGCGATCAAGAGCCTGCAGGCTCAACGGAATGTGCTGAAGGCTGAGCAGGGAATCCGCTTCGAGGAAATCGACCTCCTCAACGATTCCGGGCGCTTGCTCACGAATGATACTCATAATCACAATCCCGACCACGAGAAACTGCTCGCGTTCATGGACAAGTACGTTCAACGCAAGCGTTGTATCAAGAAGGCCATACAGGACCTCGATCAGCAGATGGAAGATATCGACAAGAAGATGTCCGTGCTGCACAATGCCCGCAAGGGGCAAACCACCACCACCGTGATTGCTACCATCATCGCGACGAATGACTGCAAGGTCGAACTGAATCTGACCTATTGTAAGCACCCTCTCCTTTGGGTATACCTTTGCTTACAATTCACTGGACTAATGCAGTGGTCACTGGCGTAACATGGCGCCCATTCTACGACTTGCACGCCACTACCATCGATGGTCAGCCATCTCCAGATGTATCCATGCGTTACTGCGTGGCGATCACGCAGCATACGGGAGAAGATTGGAATGACGCGGCCTTAACTCTGAGTACAGCAAGCTCGCAGGCACTGAGGCAACTGACAGTGCCTGTGCTGAGCCCGCTCAAGATATCTGTAGAGCGCCCAGTGAGTAGAAAGTCCTCTCGGAGGATGGCAGAGACTGATATCCCTACTCAGTCCCGGGAGGAAGCTTCATCCGATGACGAGGGTGGCACTATATGGGCGCGCGCTCCAATCCGCTCTCGAGCTGCTGCACCTATGATACTTGCTCAGAATTTCAGATCGAACGATGGTGCGCCCGCTTATGCCACGATATTCCGCCCGCTGACCATTGGCCCAGTAAAACCTCGGCCTCCTTCAGTAGTGTATGTCGAGACTCAAGAACGCGCGGCTTTGGACCGTGCGACTCCTCGTTCATTCTCACCAGATGCAGTCGTGCCACCACGTTCATTCTCACCACTTGCAGTCGTGCCACCACGTCCATACGAAGCCCCCTCGCTCGCGAACCGGGATGCACTCTCAGTGGTGTATCACGTCCAGGACACCGTCACCCTCCCGAGCGATGGCGAGGAACATAGGCTAATCATAGCTACTCTCGACTTCAAGGCGAAGCTCAAGTACATGTGCGTGCCGCGACAGGCACCGACAGTATATATCGTGGCGAAGGTGAAGAACACAAGCGAATTCGACCTCCTCTCTGGCCCAGTCAACGTATTCATGAATGACAGCTATGTGACGAAGACGGCGATCCCAGTACGTATCAGCTTCTCGCAACCTCTCGGACAACGCTCAATCCGCTGCATCTAGTTCATTACAATTAACGAGAGCTTCCCATGCGTACTCGGCGTCGACACTTCTCTCAAAGTCTCCTACGTGCAAGACGAGAAAACCGAATATGAACCAAAGCGCAACTTCGCCGAGCCGCAGAAGACGACGACGCGGACGCTGCGCGTGACGGTGACGAACCTGCACAAGTTCGACATCGGGAAGCTCGTGATTCGGGACGCAGTACCTCTCGGAAGCGATGAGAGCAAGGTCTCTGTTGTGCTGCACAAGCCAGAAGGTCTTGCCGAATCCAAAGAAGGACAAAACGTTCCTATCAACCTCAACGCAGGCGGGGACGTGGAGGCTACGAAGGCAACTGCGAAGGTGCGATGGCAGAAGGTTGTCGAGGGGAAAGGCGGAGAGAAGGACGGGCTGTTTGAGTGGGTGTGCGCTGTCCCGGCTGGAGAGAAGATCGGACTGGACGCGCAGTGGGACGTCAAGGCGCCGAGCGATACGAAGTGGCACGAGAAAGCGGCGTAGTGAGAAGGGCAACCGCAGCTACTGGTGTCGTGGCTTATCGCTCCTGATTGAATGCTGGACACTTTTCCTTTCGCCTCTCTGATAGACTCTCTGATAGAGGAGAGAGTGGCCACTTGGAGACCCAGAAAATGTAGTACGTTGCATACTCACCTCGTTCTATTCTACAGAACTGTCACTACATCATGATGTGTTCACGCCGTGTACTTCTCCTCAAGTGGTGGCCTCGAGGTGCGCACATGCCTTCCGTCCAGCTAGGCAGTGTCCGGCGCAGTAGATGTGCTGCTGACAGGCTGCGCTATGAGCACGGAGTTCTCAACAGTCAAACCCTGCGGACACTATACCTGGTAGGTAAGGCGCGTCGGCTCTAGAGGGTTCGAATTCCCACTTGTCGTGGCGTTTCCCTTGATGAGTATATAAGCTTGAGCGGTACGAGCTCGATCCCTTATACATCGCAACCCAAGTTTGGGTGAGCCAGCCTCCAACCGCTTCCGTCTGTACCTTGCTCATACACGCCCACCCAGATACCATAAAATAGAACTGAGTGAAGCCGAGGAGAACACACCCGTTCCACGCCTGCCGCGTTCTACTAGCCAGAGTCGGTATTGGATTACTAGCCATGTTCATCAGCAGCGTATCCTTGAGAGCGTCATCTATCCCCGTCAAATCGGCGACGATATTTCAGTCGTCCACTGCGGAGTTGACGCGCTGCGTCACAATCGAGCTGAAGGTGAGCGAGCGATTCGTCTGTGGATTAACGTATATGTTCGATGACGGGAGCTGAGTAACAAACTCACAGAATGGGCGCAATGTGCTCGAGATCTCCGGGCTGTCTAGCAGGCTCGATACCGAGTCTCCACGGCTCAGCGGTGCCCCTGGAGGTGTTCGCGTCCTCGATGTGGTATGCAAGCGCAAGCCCAGGGATGCCCCTGATACCCCTGAAGACGAGCGGTCAGCCGAGATCAGGAGCCTGAAAGCCAAGCGACGCGCGCTGAAGGCCGAGCAGGAGGTCCGGCAAGAAGAGATCAAGCTGCTGAACGACTCCGCCCAGCTGGTGACGCACGACGATCACAACCACAACCCTGACCATGACAAGTTGCTCGACTTCATGGACAAGTACGTCCAGCGGAAGCTCGGTATCCAGAAGGCCATCCGAGATATCTTCGAGCAGATAGAAGAGGTGGACAAGAGGATCTACGTACTGAACAATGCACGGAAAGGGGAGACTACGACCATGGTCACTGCTACTATCATCGCCGCGAGCGATTGCAAGGTCGATCTGAACTTGACCTATCGTGAGTACCAGAACCCTGCATAGCAACTTTGTGTGTCAATCTCATTCACTCCCGTAGTGATCTCCGGGGTGACATGGCGTCCGTTCTATGACCTGCATGCTACATCGGTGGACGGCCAGCCATCGCGCGATGTGTCGTTGCGTTACTGCGTAGCGATCACGCAGAGCACAGGGGAGGATTGGGAGAACATGGCTCTGACCTTGAGCACAGCAAGCTCACAGGCGTTGAGGCAGCTGACAGTACCTGTGTTGAGCCCACACAAAATCATTGTACCAGTAAGCCCAGAGCCCTACTCACCTTCCACGAGGAATTAATTGCAAAAATAGGGATCCAACGCGGATATGATTCGGCTGCAAGCGGATATTCGAAAGACCGTCGCCAACGTACTTCAAGCTAGGGGAGCTAACGTCGACGAGGTCGCCTCTGAGACTGTCTCTGCACCACGACACACCTTGCGAACCCCCAACGCGGGCCCTTTGGCATACTTTAGCTCTCAGCCTGCGTCGGTGCAGCATAGTGGAGACGCTACAGTTCCGGCGCGTGCCACTCCTCCTCCCCCCGTGCCCCCTTCGCTCGCGAACCGGAATGCACTCTCGGTTGTGTACCGCGTCCAGGGCGCCGTCTCCCTTCCCAGCGACGGCGAGGAACACAGACTCACCATTGCAACGCTTGACTTCAAGGCCAAGCTCAAGTACATGTGCGTGCCGCGCCAGCGCCCGACGGTGTATATTGTCGCAAAGGTGAAGAATACCAGCGAGTTCGACCTACTCTCGGGTCCAGTCAACGTGTTCATGAATGACAGTTATGTAACGAAGACGGCTATCCCTGTAAGTGTTCAACCAATCCACTCGTTGCAGATACTGATCGGGCTGCGTCTAGTTCATCACGATGGACGAGAGCTTCCCATGCGTACTCGGCGTCGACACCGCGCTGAAGGTCTCGTACGTGCAAGACGAGAAGACCGAATACGAGCCGAAGCGGAACTTTGCCGAGCCACAGAAGACGACGACGCGGACGCTGCGCGTGACAGTGACGAACCTGCACAAGTTCGACATCGGGAAGCTCGTCATCCGAGACGCTATCCCTCTCGGGAACGGGGAAGACAAGGTCGCGGTCGTACTGCGCAAGCCCGAAGGGCTCGCTGAGTCGAAGGACGGGCAGGACGTCGTGATCAACCTCAATGCGGACGGGAGCGCGGAGGGCACGAAGGCGACGGCGAAGGTGCGGTGGCAGAAGGTGGTCGACGGGAAAGGCGGGGAGAAGGACGGGCTGTTCGAGTGGGTGTGCGCCGTACCCGCTGGAGGGAAGATCAATCTCGACGCGCAGTGGGACATCAAGGCTCCTAGTGAGACGCAATGGAAGGAGAAAGCGTCGCGATGAGGAGTTTTCTGAACTGTTGGTAAACACATTTGTACCAGACCAAGTTCGCAAGCCAAGGAATCTAGGCAAGAATATATGACGCAGCTTCAGGTCGATACGAAAGCTTTGTAGAGTCGTGCCATTACGAAAGATTGCCCAGTTCAACGTAGTCAGATCTGCATAGAGGAAGTAGAAGTTGGCGCGTCGTTTGTTGTATTTCACCTATGTACGTTAGCCCTCACAAGCCGCATACATTCGGATATATGCATGACCAACTGAGGGCGTGCCGCCGGTGTAGCTGTCACGACTCACAAAGCATACCTATCGCATACTGTGCCAGCTAGAGGACCTTGCCACGGAGTCACCGGAGTTTAGTGCATCACAAGTTAGATATCGGGGGGTAGTATAAGCCATCACAGAGAAATCCTTGTCGCATACAGGGGAAGAACGTTGTACGCTACCCTTCACTGCACAAGCACTCTCTGACATGCAAATGTCCTGTAGTACATCGCATGAGCATAGTATGATAGCACGAGATAGAATAAACTCACTCCATCCACGCGCAGGACGCTCGTCCAGTCGCGATTAATCGTCGGCTTCGTCGGCGTCCGATACCCCTCGTACGCGCTTCAAACTCACAGCTTTGTGAGGAGCCAGCATGTTGTCCTCGGGCTCTTCCATCTCCTTCCGCAAATTGTCGGTGTGTAGGAGGTGGCCAAATTTGCCACCGACTTTGGAGGGCGCGGGCCGTACGAGCCTGACTCTTCCCCGTGGCACGGAGGCGGCAATGACACTTAGTACATTGCGAAACTTGTCGTAGATGGGGGAATAAGTCGACATGTCACCGATTGACCTCCCGCGATTGAGGTAACGCTGATAGAGGATGTTACGCATCGTCAGCAAACCTTTAGCCAAGACAGGAGGCAGATCTGGTCGGAGGGTTTGGAGCCATTCAGCACAAACGTAATGGTGGGTGAGAACATTCAACCGAATGAGCAGGAACCCAGGGCGCTTGTTATGGAACAGCTCAGCCGTGACATTTGCGCAGTTTTGTCCAGGAATATGAGTGAAAACAAGCCAAGCCAGTATCCAGAAGATGGATTCCAGATCGTGCTGGAAGTTGTGGCGGACCGTGAGGGACGGGGGACTCTCCCCCGTTTCATTGTCCTGCATGTCTTCAGAGAAGTCTGCGTCCTTGTAAATCGCAGCATTGAACTGGAGTTCGACAGCCGTAAAGATGGGTGTCGCCTGGCATAGCATGAATTTGCCTGTTCACACTGCTTGATGATGAACGTACCGTTTTGGGATCTGACGAGCGCCTTCCTGCCGATAAGTCGAACTCCTTCGCATATTCGAGATCGCTCAACTTGCCGCGGCCTCTGAAAAAGAGGATGTTGCCCGAGCTCACATCACGATGAATCCAGGAGATAAGGAACAAAATCTGGAGCGCTGCAGCGTGCAGAATGTCAGTATGACGAGCCAGAGGGCAACGTAATGGCACCTTACCCAGCACTGCATCCAGCAGGGCTTGTACAACATCATAGATATCGTCAAGCTCATGTAAGGCAGAGCACACTTCTTCATACACGACAAAGTTACGTTGCTTCGGCTTGTATTCGCGAGGCACTTCAACCTTGAGCCGGGAGGGGACTGCAGCAGTACTAGACGTCGACACTGCGTCGGAGCCATGCCTCTTCGCTTCCTGGTTGCTGTACACACACTCAAAAAATATGTTAGGCGCAGGCGTAAATCCTTCGGCACGAGGCTTCGATGTTGCCCCTCGGTAGTCCGCCTTGATCGTCAAGAAGAGCTCTTTGTAAGAGCCATCCTTCAGGCGCTGGTGCAGTAGCGTCCTAGTCGCGTCGTCGACGTCGTGTAGACGTCTGTCATTCTCGGGTGGAAATTTCCTCCCAAGTTCGTCGCAGCGCTGGAAGATTTTATCTTGGATTTCGCGCTCCGTATCGCTGCCTTGCTCGAGCCAGACATCTCTCAAAATCATGCGTTGCGTGTTAGGGAGGAGGGCAGTATTGTTGAAGCTGGCAACCTCAACAACTTCCCAGACTCGGGTTGCCCGGCCTGCGATGTATAGGCCGTCGTACTCGTTTCGGCACTTCACGGTCTTGAAGAAGCGATCGTCCAGTCGGTATACATAGCGGATCTGGTCTTGTCTGGTCTCTTGATCCCATTCGATGATGCGCCTGATGTTGGTGTCGTACCCGAGATCCTCGACAGTGGAAAAGATGAGGGCGGAAAGTGCGCTTACAACAGCGCGGACATCCTGCAATATCTGATCAGTGAAGAGATACCTATAGTCCGAAGTCGTACACTTACCAGCAAATCGAATTCGTATGACTTAGCCGAGTGTGAACGAGAAAAGTACCATAAAGCAACGTGGTTGTCTTCGATGGTCATCTACGACACCGACAGTCAGTTTTTCGCATGAAACATGAGCCAACCTACGCACGCTATACGTATGCTTGCGCTGACAATCGGAGTGCAGATTGTGCAAAGCAGAATGAAGTACCTTCAGACGGTTCTGAAGATGGTCTCGTTGTCAGATGCCTCGAAGGAAAAACTAGGCCAAAGAACCCACCATACGTATATCCCCAGACGTGTCACCCCACCTGAATTCAAAGTTAACGGCAATATCCGACGTCGCTGCTCTCGAGCTCTGTGGGGTAGGAGGTGAAGTGGACTTGATAAGCCGCAGGAAACCGTGAATGCGGCGTTGAGGCCCATCAGACACCTCCGAGTTCGTATGATGCGATTCCGCATCATACTCGTAAGGCGGCTCTTCATATTTATCACATTCACAACAAGGTCCTTCATCATACTCGCAGGAAGGAAAGAGGTTGAGAAGAGGAACAGAGGTGATAGCGTTGATAACGGTGCCGAGAGGTTGGAATATCTCGCGCTCGGTCTTGCTTCGTCCAACGATATCCGTCACCGCTGACTCATCCGCCGTCGACGTCTTCATCGGCTTCTTCTGCTTGCGCAGAACGGATGGCTTGTCTGGAAAATCCCTCCATCGAAGAGTATCTTCGTGATCCAAAACGAGCCCCTGGTCCTTGAGGGCCATGATGATTTGATCCTCCTCCTCCTTGCCAATGCGGTTCGAGGTGTAGCGTTGCAGCCAGCTATCTTCCGGGCCCTCTAGTATGTCAGGCATAGTTTTACACGCTAGCCGTCTCCTGATAGATCAAGGTGAAGAAAGGCCGTGTCGGGACGGTGTGATACGGTCCTGTCGAAGACTATCGTCGGCGAGAGGCGGGCTGGAGATCGACATCAGGTCAGAATACCCTCGGCGCACCGAGTGGCACACGACGCACATAAACGCTGCTTGTCTGTTTTGTCTTAGGGAAATGGTCGCGATTACGTCCTGGCTATTGAAGTTGTTAGTCGCGGACTATACTAATCCGAGTGATAGACATGTGATGGCGCACTATGAATCCGTCGTGGTCGTTGATGAGCGGCACTGTACGCGCGTACGATAGATGGTACGCGTAGAGGAAGGATAGCACAAGCAGAATAGCTATTCCAGATGTTAGTATATTCTCGATCCTCGTAGCTTGCATGAGAGCGCCGCCAACTTCAGTTGCCAGCTGAACGTTGAACATCCGTGAAATGAGCGTCTATGTGCATTACCTAAGCATGTAAGGAAGCGCTCGACTTCGAATCCTGGTCTGAACTAGCCCCGGACTGGGAGGCTCACTTGCTTACTCTCACTCCGAATTGCCGTTACCATCGCATATACGCACAGGCTCTGACAGTATTCTTTAGGGGGTGCCCTCTCACGCGCTGGGTGATTTTTCATCTACGACGCGAGAATCCCCGGTTATGCGTCGGTCGCCGTGCTACGCGGCATGGCTCGCAAGGTCCAAGGACATCGATTCGCCGACTCGTTGGGACCAAAACTCGCGCTTAATAATGGGCGGTCTATTGACGAGTTTAGCATCGTGACCAGAGACCGAGGGCCTGGTACAAAACTAGCGTGCAATACCGCTGCGGGATCACAAGCTCAAGGGGACGTGCCCGTTATTTACGGAGCAACGGGGGTTAGAGGATACCATGCTCCTTCCCATGCAATTCGATCACCGCCTGCAACGGGAGGTGCGCACACGTGGTTTACGAGAGAGTGGCGAGCTGTGGCTCCTGTAGTCATACTCGACGAATCTGGGACATTACAGTTCACTAGCGGCATCTCCGAACACGACCCAAGCTCTGATCGCCATGAAACCAGGCCAAATACAAGGTAGAGGAATAACACATGTCCCAGCAGAGCAGTAGCGAATCGAAGACCGAGGCCGGAGCCCCAGAGGGGGCTAGGACGAGGCTAGTGTGAAGGAACGTTAGTCACTGCTGCGACCGCATGAGGCCCAGCGAGAGATACTCATCTTCTTCGGACTCATGCGAGGGAGGGTACCAGGCCCCCTCCCCCGCTCCATCCGGCACCGACGACAGAAGGGACGTGCAGGAAGAGAGGGCGCCATCTCCCCTCCCACCCATACCCTCCCGCCGCCCATGCCGTACCTCCCATAATCCATCCTTTCCCGCTATTGTCTTCGATGCCTAGTCGTCTATGAGTTTGCACGCAATGAGAATTAAGGCTATAGAGAGAAACTTAAGACATGTCGAACTTACCGTCTTGCTGAACATTGTGTGCGAACGGCTGGCAATCAGATCAGCGTGCTGTGCAATGTCGAGGATTGAGGACCCGTGATTACTCACCGGAAGGGTGCTGCTATCCTGAGGTCTTTCTGCTGTAGAGGTCAAGCGTCGCGGACGAGCCAATACCACGAGAGGAGAGGATACTATACTTGGCATTGTCGGGGAGGCTGACATCATAGGGTGATCCAAGCCCTCCGCCAACCTCGCCGACGCCGGTCCACGAGTCGAGTTGCTCTTGAGCCTTGTTTCCTTCCGCTCTTGCTAATCGCGAGGACTATCTGTGAAAATAGAGAGGATAGTAGCAAAATGTTCGAGGCAAGATGATCTTCGCAGACTGAACCTGGCATCGAGCGTTGGACAAGACACCGGGTTCACAGAGGTNGCATGGATCCCCCTCGCCCAAGTGCCCAGCCGCCACTGTCAGCCTCACCTCTCTCTCGGTCCGGCCAAGAGAGTCCGCCGTCGGAGGTCTTCAGCTGCGCGCGCTCGTCGTCGAAGCTAGCTGTAGAAAAAGGGAAAAACACTCAAAGCGCAGCGAAGAACCTGCGATCAACGTAGGTGTAATGGATCTAGCGCACGAAGTAGGGAACCCGAATCTTCTTCGGGGGAGGGAGCCGCAGCGTACGGTGCACGATCTCGTCGCGCTTCTGGGCCTCTTCGAGCGAGATGAGCTGGTACTCCCCCCAGTGAGTGGTGAGCTTGGGGATCTGGACCCGTTCGGGCTCGACGTGACGGCCGTTGCCGAGCATGGGGACCTGGACACGAGGGAGAGGGGGAGGGCGGGAGATGAACTTGGGCTTAGGAGGGGGGGGAGCGAAGCGTCCTACGCTTGGCGGGAAGGGAGGGGTTGGGAGCGGAGTGGGTGTTCATGGTTGTGGGTATGTGAGGGTATGTGGGAGTGCGTGGGGGTGTGAGCGATACGCGTCAAGCGAAAGCTGTGTGATGGTGGTGGTACGGGAGAAAGGTAGGTGGGGGATTTGAACGAGGGGCGGAGACTTTATATAGGCGACCTTGCCGTCGAGGCTGACAGTGGTCGGTACAGCCAGATCTGGCAGAGACTGTCGGTACTCGAATCTGGAATGATGTCACTGTCAGCCTCCATCTTTCACAGCGTCGTTTTAGTGGTGTGATGCGCATACGCACACTCACCAACGAGTGCATGCCCAGTGGGCTGGGAGCTAAAGTTTGAAAAGGGTGTTCGAATTCCCGTGTCTCACGGATCCGACGTCGTAAACAGCCGTCTTCGTAGAAGTTTGCGGACAAGGCGATACACGGAGAGTCACATACGCGTAGCAAATATCGCGCTCAGTAAACGAACGCCCTTCGCCGTGTTTGCGAAGTTCGTGTGAGCCCAGGATTCAAAGCACTGCGTACTAGTCACTAGATATGGTTGTTAGTCGCCTCTTATAGCTTTGCCCGACCGACGTGTCTGAGATGGAAACCCATTCCGTATGAGTGATCTGTGTGTGTTGGTGCCCAACCCGAGGCCCATGGTGCTACACACCATGGCGGAATACTAGTACGTGTCACGCTGGAGCGCGAGCCTAGGATTGAGTTCGGGAGGACGGCTGCTTTGGGACTAGCGCCCAAACACATTCTGGGCCAGGCCACGCGGCCAAGTGGTGGCTGCGGCTGGCCCGGTGCTGTTTCCTTGAAGTTCCTGCCTCGATCCCTCTGCCATGATACTCCGGCGAATATGTTGCCAAAGCAACCGTACAACACATCTCACTATACCGATCATGCTTTCCGGCTTGTCTCGTCTCGTGCTATCTCTCAGGCTACTAAGTAATAGTGCCATACGGCGGACTTCACCACAAGCCTGAATACATATGCCAAGCGTACTAAGTAGTCGGTGATCGACTGCGGTCGCAGCGGACGTGCTAGATGTACCTGTATGCTATGCTCAGGTGGCTCTACGGGCTTTATACCCGGCAGGCATAGCCCGCTCACACAGGTATAGCAAGTTGGATTCCGCTTGCCTTGAGGCCACCATTTATCAACGCCCAGTGTCTAAGAATTCCAGGATCCATTGCGGCGCAGGTTCCCGTGAGTCAGTCTTTAACCGCTTCCGTCCACTGACTGATGGGCGCTCACCCAGGGCCAGTGATCATATATAACTACGTTTTGAGGTGTCACTAGAACGCAACGCACCATCCGCAGCCCTTCTCAGTCCTGACCACAATCCTAGCCATGTTCATCAACAGTGTATCCTTGAGGGCGTCGTCTATTCCTGTGAAGTCGGCAACGATATTTCAATCGTCCACTGCGGAGTTGACGCGCTGCGTCACAATCGAGCTGAAGGTGAGCGAGCGATTCGTCTGTGGATTAACGTATATGTTCGATGACGGGAGCTGAGTAACAAACTCACAGAATGGGCGCAATGTGCTCGAGATCTCCGGGCTGTCTAGCAAGCTCGATACCGAGTCTCCACGGCTCAGCGGTGCCCCTGGGGGTGTCCGCGTCCTCGATGTGGTATGCAAGCGCAAGCCCAGGGATGCCCCTGACACGCCTGAAGACGAGCGGTCAGCCGAGATCAGGAGCCTGAAAGCCGAGCGACGCGCTCTGCAGGCCGAGCAGGAAGTTCGGCAAGAAGAGATCAAGCTGCTGAACGACTCCGCCCAGCTGGTGACGCACGACGATCACAACCACAACCCTGACCATGACAAGCTGCTCGACTTTATGGACAAGTATGTCCAGCGGAAGCTTGGAATTCAGAAGGCCATCCGAGATATCTTCGAGCAGATAGAAGAGGTAGACAAGAGGATCTACGTACTGAACAATGCTCGGAAAGGGGAGACTACGACCATGGTCACTGCTACTATCATCGCCGCGAGCGATTGCAAGGTCGATCTGAACTTGACGTACCGTGAGTGCCAGAACCCTGCGAAGCAACTTTCTGCCGAACTCATTCACTCCCGCAGTGATATCTGGGGTCACTTGGCGTCCGTTCTATGACCTGCATGCTACATCGGTGGACGGCCAGCCATCGCGCGATGTGTCGGTGCGTTACTGCGTAGCGATCACACAGAGCACAGGGGAGGATTGGGAGAACATGGCTCTGACCTTGAGTACGGCAAGCTCGCAGGCGTTGAGACAGCTGACAGTCCCTGCGCTGAGCCCGCACAAAATCATCGTGCCGGTAAGTGCAGACTCGCCAAAAGTGCGAGCGGAAACTGATGCGCTCGAACAGGGATCGAGCATCAGTGTGGATCCACCGCCGCGCCCAATGAGGCGCATGGGCACCATCAGAGCCCGAAAGGCTGTCAATGAGGACGATGCCGATAACGCGCCGCCAGACGACATGGATATGCTCAACGTGGCGCTGACATCCTTCAGTTGTCCGCCTGCTGCTGTTTTGGCGTCTGCCCCACCTGCGCCTC
The DNA here is from genome assembly GCA_029747595.1 of Trametes cubensis. NCBI lineage: Eukaryota > Fungi > Basidiomycota > Agaricomycetes > Polyporales > Polyporaceae > Trametes > Trametes cubensis. The sequence continues at coordinate 49,629 of JAPEVG010000115.1, forward strand.
CTCCCGTACCCCCTTCGCTCGCGAACCGGAATGCACTCTCGGTTGTGTACCGCGTCCAGGGCGCCGTCTCCCTTCCGAGCGATGGTGAGGAGCATAGGCTTACGATCGCGACGCTCGATTTCCAGGCCAAGCTCAAGTACATGTGCGTGCCGCGCCAGCGCCCAACAGTGTACATCGTGGCGAAGGTGAAGAACACGAGCGAGTTCGACCTCCTCTCGGGCCCGGTCAACGTCTTCATGAACGACAGTTATGTAACGAAGACAGCGATCCCCGTAAGTGCCCAATCCACAGATTCCTCCTAGTGGAGACTGATCGGGCTGCGTATAGTTCATCACGATGGACGAGAGCTTCCCATGCGTACTCGGCGTCGACGCCGCGCTGAAGGTCTCGTACGTGCAGGATGAGAAGACCGAATACGAGCCGAAGCGCAACTTTGCCGAGCCGCAGAAGACGACGACGCGGACGCTGCGCGTGACGGTGACGAACCTGCACAAATTCGACATCGGGAAGCTCGTTATCCGAGACGCTATCCCTCTCGGGAACGGGGAAGACAAGGTCGCGGTCGTGCTGCGCAAGCCCGAAGGGCTCGCTGAGTCGAAGGACGGGCAGGACGTCGTGATCAACCTCAATGCGGAGGGAAGCGCGGAGGGTACGAAGGCGACGGCGAAGGTGCGGTGGCAGAAGGTGGTCGACGGGAAAGGCGGGGAGAAGGACGGGCTGTTCGAGTGGGTGTGCGCTGTCCCGGCTGGGGAGAAGATCGATCTGGACGCGCAGTGGGACATCAAGGCACCCAGTGAGACTCAGTGGCAGGAAAGGGCGACGCGATGATGGACTTGAGACGCCCTTCTCGATGTATACCTACGGAATATTGTATGAATTACCATGTCTGGAAGACGATATAGGATGGAGCGCGTAGCTCGCTCAAGGAGGCTTCCCTTGAAGACATAAGCGAACAAGAGACCCCCAGCGCAGCAGGGTCTCATCCAAGAAATTGATACCTGTGCGATATGCTCTCTGCCTACATAGCGATGGTATACACCTTATCGTCCACCTTTTCCGCCATCTCGATGTCCGTCGACGCCGCATCGGAATGCGGGCCCATATGCATGTCATGCACGGTCTCCGTGGTGACCATGATCTTACCAGCCAGAACGACCTCGTGGGCGTCGTCAAGCTGCAGGTGGCAGGCAAAGAACCAAGACATATGTGAGATATTGTAGAGTACGCAAGCGGCGTGTGATACGCACCTGCGGGACGTTCCACTGCTCGGCTTCGCTGTGCTGGCTCCGCGTAGTCTGTGTCATATGTTCGATCCTGAAGGCTGTCGCGGGCTCGTGCCGGTCGCTGAGGCTGAAGACCTGGCGTGCGTTCAACCTAGGAACCGAGAGCCGTCGAGGCGAGCGTCAGTGAAGCTTCACCTAACGCTTCATGCCACTGGAACGTACACCGCCATGAGCGAGTTCGCATACACTGTTACGCGCGTGAGTGACCATTGCATGTCCGCGTGAAGTCGCGAAAGGAGACGGGTACGTACGACTTGTAGCCACAATCATGACCGCGGCGTATATCAAGTTGTTAGGCAAGACCAGGGCCTTCGCGTTGATTCGTTAGTTGTTTCTCGCACGAATTTGAACAGATGTCAGTACTCACGAACACGAGCGCGGCCACGTTGAACATGCTGACAGCATGGAATTGTCAATTTGTGCGCCGGTCAGTGATAGCAAGAAGCTCGGCGCGTACCCAATGAGAAGGCCTGTGCCCAGCACGTTCAGCGAAGGTCGAGAGCGGTGGTCACCGAGCATGTGCTCACCTGTATTCATAGCATATGCGATCAAGCCATCGATGATTGAATCAGTCCTACGAGGCTTGGAATGAGGACGAAGTGATAGGGCGAGGCACGAACAGCAGCACGCACCGTCCGAAGGCAGTCCGACTGTGATGCAACACGTAGACGAGGACGCCGGTCAGAAGCACATCGCAAGTGACGGATGCGCCCAATGCAACCGATACCGTCCACTGCGTCGATGGCAATCATGAGCTCTTCTCAGAAACATACGACTAGGACATGCGAACGAGAATGCTCACCGTGTCGTGCCAGAATTGGTCAAACGTCTGGTGCCGGAAACTGTGTCAATGACGTCGTTTCAGTAACGGGCCATATAGTCCTCAGATTCAGAATAAGCTCACGCTTCAACTGTTGCCGCTGTAAAATTGCATAACCTATAAGAGAGGCTTCGATATTGGTATGCGATGGCACTCACTCGTAGCAAAACCTGTCAATGGCCGATTCATCAATAATCAGCAAGAATGATGAGGAGTTTCGCCCAAGGCGGCAGCGTTCACATACCCAACTCGACGAACGACAGAACCATCTGCCGACACACCACCGCGTCAGGTGATACTCAGACCACGACAAAATCTGAACTTACAGCTACGACTACGAGTAGTCTATACTTAGAACTGACTACATCTTGTTATCAGCAAGGCGGGTCAAAAGCAATCCGCAATGCACTTACTGAGGTACACTCGACGGGCGAAGAATCTATATACACCGCTTAGTCCCTGCCATATGAACGGTCTACTAAGTGTTGCTCACGCTTGGAAGACGAAGATCGCTAGGCCCTATCGCTGAGTCAATATAAGGTAGTACAGAGCCCCGTAGTAGACCCACTTACAGTGTTCAGCGGCAATAGCTATCCCAGTTGTGTCAGTAGTGAGCTCGATTAGGTATGTTACAGACAGTAATGCTCCTCACATTTATCGACCTGCGTCAAGGAATCATTCGTGAGCAACGTTATAGGGCACATCGGGATAATGCGCCACTGACCAATTACATCGGACAAGGCGATTTCGGTTACTGAAATTGGACACTAGGTAGAAATAGCTGAGCATCTCAACATGAGCTAAGGCGTTCCACTCATAGGCAAAAAAAAAACGCACCAGACATGCATGCAGAGAACGACGTGGAAGATTTCCAGTGCCCTACGATATGCACATCAGAATCGATAACGGCCCCAAACTCCTTACATCATGACAGCGACCTAAGCCAAATAGATGATTCAGCTTTTACACACATCAGAAACTGTGAATGGGAATGCTACTCACGAAGCCTCGGATAAGCGTGCAATCCATATGATACAATCGCACGTAACGATGAACCTGGAGCGCGAATGCACCAAAGAGCCTGTATGTCCTCGTAAGCAAAGCCGTAGACCTAAAATGATTCACTTACATGAGCGTCAGGTAGGTCCCGAGTTGAACTGCACCGAAAGTGGCCCCCAAAGCGGGAGCTGCCGGCCATGAGTCCGTTGTCATCGTGGGCTCCATATTAGCCAAGCCGTCTACGCGAAGGTCAGAGGGCGTCGGTGTTCATACTACCAGCCTCCAACATATTTATAGGACGGGCTGCACACCACGCGTTCCATTCCCTCGTCCCAAGAATCAAGACGGCGGAGAATACGGAATGCTGCGGTGCGAGATTATCAGATGCGAGAAGCCCTATGGCTTATGCATGGAGGCCGAGGGAGTGGCATCAAGTACAGATTAATGCGCCCGTGACCACAGAATACCACTCTATCTCTGCGTTTGTGGGAGAAAGAGTCCGATTTAGCTGCGGGACTAGGGGCGTGCTACGGGGTGCCTACCATCGGTGTGCTAGAGAGACCGCTTTCAGCATGTCTGATACGATGATGGAAAGACGAGTAAGGTTTTGACTGAGGCGATGCTGACGCCCCGTACGTAGGCGACACATGTAGGACGGCTTTGATGTCGTGGTGAGAGTCCGGGTACGAGGCCGCGTGGAATGAACTTCAATGAAGCGCTCAACTATTGTGCCGTTCGCACGCGCGCGCTGGCTCTGCCCAATGTTGTACGGTGACCACCAACTCTCAGTTCCGATACACCAATCGCATATTTTCAAGTTCGTACTACTCACAACAAGGCTGGTCCCTCAAATTTGAACCATCCACAAGGTACCCACGGCACGACTCGAAGCCTGAGTTGCAAGAAGCCTGAAGTTCGATGTGCCTTATACGAAGCCCAAGGCTGGCAAACGCGACTGGTTCTTTTGACAGCAGCAGTGCACAATTCTATCAGCTCATCATAACAGTCGGAACCAGACGTGGGATTACGCTAACCGGCGTTTGACTCGCTGAAGGAGCGAGAGGCTCTTGCAANGGGGGGGAGCGCTCAGGCTGAAGGCGGTGCCCGAGCTCAGGACCGCGATCTTGTATGATATTCCATGGAATACTTGAGGCCGGAGGCTTGCGCACAGAAACCGTTGACGATGGCGAGCATCGTGATGCTGGGAGTACTAGTCGAGTCGTGCTACGGAAAGGCTAGGCGCTTGTATTCCCAGGAAGCGCTGGTAGTGAGCTCGTGGCTGTGATGCCCACTGCGCGGTGTTCTTTTCTTCCTGCTACGACCCACCATCCATATATACTTGATTCGTCAATGTCGCGTGCACGAATCTGAACAGGCCGTATTGCATGGAGTTTGGTAAGACGAATTATTGATTTCAGCAATCTGGCAGACCTACTGAGATGCATGACTCACGGGACTAGGCTCGGCTCGGCTCCCGCGTTACTACAGAACAGACGCCAGAGATGGTGGCTGTATATAAGGCGAGCAACAAGGACCGTTGACCGCAGCTCCCCCCTTGACCATCACCACCATGTTCGTCAATACCATTAGCTTGAAGGCATCGTCCGTCCCAGTCAAGTCTGCGACTATCTTTCAGTCGTCGACGGCTGAGCTGACGCGGTCGCTTGCCCTTGAGCTTAAGGTGAGCACTCCTATGCGTTTCTCCTCAATTATATCTAACAGTCTCCTATTCCCGGTGGTAGAGCGGTCGTAATATCGTTGAGATCACTGGATTCTCCAGCAACGTCGACGTCGATTCTCCTAGGATCAGCGGTGCCCCAGATGGCGTCCGCGTCCTCGACGTCGTTTGCAAGCGTAGCACTACAATCCCGCCCGATCAGGAGGATGAGACTACCGCTGAGATACAGGAGCTCCTCGAAAAGGGCCGTGCTCTCGAAACCGAGCGACAGGTCCGTCAGCAGGAGGCAAGCTTGCTCGACGAATCTGCGCGCTTGGTTACAGGCTCTGGGGATGCCAACGGCGAGCACCATGGCCGGGCAGACCACAATCAGTTGTTCAAGTTCCTGGATGAATTTACTCAGCGGAAATTCGAGGTGCAGAGAGCTGTGCAAGCTCTGGACAAGCAGATTTCGGATCTTGGAAAGAAGCTCGCGATAGTCCGCGAGTCTCGCATGGGACAGGTGAATACTGTCATCACGGCGACCATTGTTGCAGCCACCGAGGCAAAGATCGACCTCAAAGTGACTTACCGTCAGTTCTATTCACTTCTTCTGTGCTGCATACTGAATCATGTCTTCATAGTGGTTCATGGTGTTACTTGGCGACCTTTTTACGATCTGCACGCTACTAGCGTCGATGGTCAGCCATCGAAAGCTGTGTCCATGCGTTACTGCGCGACCATCGTTCAGTGCACTGGAGAGGACTGGAACGACATGACGTTGACTCTTAGCACGGCTAGTTCTCAGGCCCACAGGCAGCTCTCCGTCCCTTCCTTGAAACCTCTCAGAGTTGCTGTTCCGGTATGTCGTGTGTCTACAACTTGCGATCCGCCAAGACAGATCATTCACATTTCGTTTTGCTCACCGTAGAACCGGTTCAACGGCGGGACTACCTTCGGCAGTGGAAGCACGAATCCACAGCCTATCGTCATTCAGCCCCCTACTCAGTCCGTACAAGCCAATACAACAGGCCTCTTTGGCACGGGGGGTGGCTTCTTGGCCGCGGCAGCTTCAGCTCCAGCTCCGACACAATCCCTGTTCGGTCAATCCAACACGAATCCGGTCGCAAGCGGTTTTGGAGCATTCGGCCAGCAGTCTCAACAGGCGCAACCCGCAATGCAGCAACCGCAGTATATGCAACAGATGCAAAGGATACAGCAGACGCAACAGACGCAACAGCAGGCTGCTCCGCCGGCGGCTGCTCAAGCTGGTTCAGACCCGCTTGATCGCGAGCGGGAACGCACACAGGTTCGGGAGCGCGACGCGGAGCCCTCGCAGTGGCCGCCGACTGCGACTCCCGATCGCAGCTCGCTCTCAGTCACGTACCGCGTCGAGGGCTCCGTGTCGCTGCCCAGCGACGGTAAGGAGCACAAGCTCACGATCGCGTCTCTCAGCTTCGACACGAAGTTGCAGTACATGTGCGTGCCGCGGCAGAGCCCGACGGTGTTCATCGTGTCGACGGTGAAGAACACGAGCGATTACGACCTGCTCGCTGGCGTCGTGAACGTGTTCATGAACGATAGTTTCGTGACGAAGACGGCTGTAGGGGTGAGTGATGTCCTTTCTTCGTTGTGTATGATACTGAACAGCTTCTTTTACAGTTCATCTCCATGAACGATAGCTTCGCTTGCGTACTCGGCGTAGACACGGCGCTCAAGCTGTCTTACAACCAGACCAGCAAGACCGAGCACGAGCCGCGCCGCAACTTCGCCGAACCGCAGAAGACGACCACGCGCACTGTGCTCACGACGATCACTAACAGACACCCGTTCGACATCCCGAAGCTCGTCGTCCGCGACGCGATTCCTCTCGGGAACGAGGAAAGCAAGCTCACGGTCGTCTTGCGGAAGCCCGTGGGGCTCGCCGAGACGAAAGAAGGACAGGACGTCGTCGTCAAATTGGACATGAAAGGAGAGGGAGATGCTAAAACGACGGCGAAGGTGCGTTGGCAAGACATGGTGGACGGAAAGGGTGGCGAGAAGGACGGACTGTACGAGTGGGTATGCACTATACCGGCAGGTAGGAAGGTGGTTCTCGAGGCCCAGTGGGATGTGAAGGGCCCGAGCGACACGCAGTGGAACGAGGAGATCGTGCACTTCCGTGCACCTTGAGGATGGAGCCACGCGAAGAACCTTGACCTTGACCTTGCTCAGTGTATAATGTGATCTTGTACCTCGCGTTTCGGAATGATCAGTTTGTATGAGCATCTCTACTTGCATAATGTACTGCGGCGCCCAGTGAGACTCAGTAGCCGGAGAAAGCGTCGCGGTGATGAGGTTTCTGGGCTGTTGGGGTGTACATCTGTACAAGGCCTTCGCAAGCCAAGGAATGTAGACATGAGCATGACCGGAGTTTCAGGTCGCTACGATAGCTTCCCCGATGCGTCCCATTATGACATAGTCTCCTGTTGAATGGTGTCATGGAGGAGACCGGACTTACCCATATCGCTCGCGGTGTTCAATCCAGGTATTCCTCACAACCCATAACATCCGTATATGTATGACCGACTGACGGGGCGCGGCTGGCGTAGTCGTCACAACGCATATCTATTGTGTGGTATATGAGTCCCGAGTTTAGTGCATCGCGACCGAAAAATCCAGCGGTAGTAATAGGTCATCACAGACAGAGTCCTTGTCGCCTTGTCGAATACAGGGGAGGAGCGCGATACGCTACCCTCCGCTACACATGCATCCCCTGACATGCAATGCAAGCGTTCTGGTATGCATTGCATCAGCATCTGATTGCACGAGACAGAGATGTACTCACTTCATCCACGTGCAAGACGCTTCTCCGGCCGCGACTCAGCGTCGACTTCGCCGGCGTTCGATGTTCCTCGTGCGCGCTTCGAATTGGCGGCCTTGTGAGGAGCCACCGTGTTGTCCTCAGGCTCATCCATCTTCTTGAACAGCTCGTCGGTACGTGGGAGATAGCCAGATTTCACACCGACTTGGGGGGGGTGCGGGCCGTACGAGCCTGACTCTTCCCCGTGGCACGGAGGTGGCGATGGTCCTCAATACCTTGCGAAACTTGTCGTAGATGGGGGAATAAGTCGACGTGTCACCGATTGACCTCCCGCGCTTGAGGTAACGCTGATAGAGGATGTTACGCATCGTCAGCAAACCTTTAGCCAAGACAGGAGGCAGATCTGCTCGGAGGGTTTGGAGCCATTCAGCACAAACGTAATGGTGGATGAGAACCTTCCACCGAGTGGGCAGAAACCCAGGGCGCTTGCTATGGAACAGCTCAGCCGTGACATTCGCGCAGATTTGTCCAGGAATATGAGTGAAGACAAGCCAAGCCAGTATCCAGAAGATGGATTCCAGGTCGTGCTGGAAGTTGTGGCGGACCGTGGGGGACGGATGCAGGGGACTCTCCCGCGTTTCATTGTCCTGCATGTCTTCAGAGAAGCCTGCGTCCCCGTAAATCGCAGCATTGTACTGGAGCTCGACAGCCATAAAAATTGGTGTCCCCTGTCATAGCATAAATTCGCCTGACCAAACCGCCTGCAGGACGAACGTACCGTTTTGGGATCCGACGAGCGCCCTCCTACTGATAGGTCGAATTCCTTCGCATATTCCAGATCGCACAACTTGCCGCGACCCTTGAAAGAGAGGATGTTGCCTGAGCTCACATCGCGGTGGATCCAGGAGATGAGGAACAAGATCTGGAGCGCTGAAGCGTGTGGTATGTCAGCATGATGAGCTACAGGACAACGTAGTGGTACCCTACCCAGCACTGCATCCAGCAGGGCCTGTATAACATCGTGCATATCGTCAAGCTCGTGCAAGGCAGAGCACACCTCTTCATACACGACAAAGTTACGCTGCTTCGGCTTGTATTCACGAGGTGCGCCGGCCTGCTGCTGGAAGGGCATCAAGAGATCAGTGCCTGCGAGAGTATGAGACCGTGACGACGACGCTCGCTGCGTGTCGGAGCCATGCCTCTTTGCTTCCTGATTGATATACACAGGCTCGGCGAAGATGTCAGGCTTGGGCGTGAAGCCTTCAGCACGAGGCTTTGACATTGCCCCTCGGTAGTCCGCCTTGATCGTCAAGAAGAGCTCTTTGTAAGAGCCATCCTTCAGGCGCTGGTGCAGTAGCGTCCTGGTCGCGTCGTCGACGTCATGTAGGCGTTCGTCGTTCTCGGATGGAAAATTCCTCCCGAGTTCGTCGCAGCGCTGGAAGATTTTCTCCTGGATCTCGCGCTCCGTATTGCCGTCATGCTCGAGCCATACATCTCTCAATATCATGCGTTGCGTGTTAGGGAGGGGGACAGTATTGTCGAAGCTGGTAACCTCGATGACCTCCCAGACTCGGGTCGCCCGGCCTGAGATGTACAAGTCGTCGTACTCGTCGCGGCACTTCACGGTCTTGAAGAAGCGATCGCCCAGTCGGTATACATAGCGGAGTTGTACTTGTTTAACCTCTTCATCCCATTCAGAGATACGCTTGATATTGGCGTCGTACCCGAGATCCTCGACAGTAGAAAAGATGAGAGCGGAAAGTGCGTGTACAACGGCGCGGACGTCCTGCACTACCGGATTAGTCAATAGATATAGGAGTCTGAAGTCGTAGACTTGCCAGCAGATCGAATGGATGCGACTTCGCTGAGTGCGAACGTGAAAAGTACCACAAGCAAACGTGGTTGTCTTCGATGGTTATCTACGGCACCCACAGTCAGCGTTACGCATGAGATACAAACTAACCTACGCACGCTGTACGTATGCTTGCGCTGACAATCGGAGTGCAGATTGTGAAAAGCAGAATAAAGCGCCTTCGAACGGTTCTGCACATGGCCCTGTTGGTCAATATCTAGAAGAAAGACTTCGCGAAGGAGCTTACATCAATAATCTCCTGAGGCGCGTCGCTGCACTTGAATTCGAAGTTAACGGCAATATCCGACGTCGGCGTTCTCGAGCCCTTGGGGCCAGGAGGCGAAGTGGACTTGTTGAGTCGCAGGAAACCGTCAATGCGGTGTTGTGACCCAGATACCTCCGAGTCGGTAGAATATGGTTCTTCCTCATATTTGCAAGAGGGTGAAAGATTGGGAAGAGGAACCGCGGCGATAGCGTCGATAATGGTGCCGAGAGGTCGGAATATCTTGCGCTCGGTCTTTCTTTGCACAGCAGTGTCTATCGGCGCTGATCCATCCGTCTTCTCCGTCGATTTATTCAGCTTCTGTTCACGCAGGAGGGATGGCTTATCCGGGAAATCCTTCCACCGAAGAGTACCTTCGTGATTGAACACAAGCCCCTTCTTCAGAAGAGCCAAGATGACCTGCTCCAATGCCTGCTCGCCAACGCAGTTCGAGGTGTAGTGCTGCAGCCACCTATCCTCCGGGCCCTCCAGTATTTCGGGCATCATCACACGCGCTAGTCGTTGCCGGATGAGATCAAGTGAAGAGAGGCCGTGTCGAGGGGCGGTACGATCCTGCCGAGGACTATCGCCGTCGAGAAGTGCGCTAAGCATCGGCAGTGGGGTCAGAAAATGGGTGCTCTCGGAGGACCCAGTGGCACACGACACACCTAGACGTCACCTGTCCTTGCGTTCCGGGGGGAGTGGTCGCCCTGTTACGACTATCTAAGTCGTCAGTGGCGGCCTGTCCGAGTGAGAGACATATGGTAGCACACTGAATCAGCCGCGGCCATTGATGAACAATGTGGTGGATGTCGCACCTCTGAGTGCTGCTCGGATGCGGATGGCTGCTGGTACATGAAGGTTGAGAGTGAGGTCGTTTCATCCGATGAGAGAGAAAGAGCAAGTGATGGGAGTCGATGAGGTCGGTCCTATCGATGAGGGACGTGCGAACAACAGAGACTCACCCACCTGATTTACGCGTGCACTACACAAGCCGCCTTGTCGCGTGAGTACTGCAAGGCGTTGAAGCGCCGGGTATCACTACGCAAAGTGACGAAAGAGCGAGGTTGTCGATGTGTAGGTGCGTACAGTGAATGGTACGCGTTGCAAGCGGACAACACAAACCTGAGAGAAGCTATCCCAGATGGTAGTACAGTAGGATTCTCGCATAGCCGCGAGCCAACGTCAACGTCAGGTTTGCCAACATGGGCGTCTATATGTATTACCTAAGGCGAGGCTGGCTTTTTCCGCGCGCCCACTTTGACGCTCGAAAGTCGAGAAGCCTGCCAGTGTGAGAATCGATAGATTGCTCATTACTTCAGGCTGTAGTAGAGGGAAATGTAGATTGGCCGGAAGTGATCAATACTGTATGCGAGTAGCACACAGTAGCGTATATATGCATTCACAATGAGGTCTACAGAGGTTGGTGGGTACAGTCATCATGGGAGACGCTAGCGGTCTCCCCACATAAGAGCCTCGTGATGTCTCCACTGTTTTACCTTTACCCACCTCTGAAATCAACCCTACTATCCGGGCCGCCTTAAGCAAGGTTATATCGTGCCTGGAGGGCGAATAGCGCGAAGATGACCATCTGGGCGAACCTGACTGGAGAGCAAAACAGGAAGCAAGAGAACCCAAACGGCCCCGCGCAGCGTGTCTCACTCACTTGAGTTTAATCTCCCACCTTCAGCATTCGTCTTCCGCTGTGGTTGCCATCACCCATAGACCGTCCTGGTCAACCAGTCTCCCCTCCCGACAGAAGACGACCACGCGCACCGTGCTCACAACATTCACCAAAAGACACCCGTTCGACATCCCGAAGCTCGTCGTCCGTGACGCGATTCCTCTCGGGAACGAGGACAGCAAGCTCACGGGTTGCGCAACTTGCCCGTAGGGCTCGCCGAGACGAAGGAAGGACAGGACGCCGTCGTCAAATTGGACATGAAAGGAGAGGGAGATGCTAAAACGACGGCGAAGGTGCGTTGGCAGGACATGGTGGACGGAAAGGGTGGCGAGAAGGACGGACTGTACGAGTGGGTATGCACTATACCGGCAGGCAGGAAGGTGGTTCTCGAGGCCCAGTGGGACGTCAAGGGCCCGAGCGACACGCAGTGGAATGAGGAGATTGTGCACTTCCGTGCATCTTAGGGACAAGGTCATCCAGAAGACGTTGGCATTTTCCTCGCTCAGTGTATACATACGGTGTTGTACCCCGCGTTTTGGAGTGATCAGTCTGTATGAATATATCTATGCGCACGATATACAAAACCACTGCCTCGATTGAAGGACGTAAGTTCGTTAAGATCTAGTTGGGGTGGAGCACATTCTCTCGCGTTCGATGGCACACTGCAGCTGACTACGGGTGCGTACGTATCAGCTCGTCCTCCTGGCAGACGAATAGCATGGCCTTGGGGTACACATTGCGACCGCACAAACACCGACCCAATGCTTACATTCCAGCCAAGGATCGTGGTAGCAACGGTCTCAACAAATACAAGTCCACAGGGAACGCTCCCAAGCTGTCCGGACAGCCCTACAGTGCAACGATGGGCCGATGGGCGACCGAGGCCAAAGGCCCGGGAGGTTGACAAGAGGCTGGGCGTGGAGGGCCGTTAGTCACTGCTGCGACCGCGACCGCATGAGGCTCGACAAGAAGTACTCATCTTCTTCGGACTCATGCGAGGGAGGGTACCAGGCCCCCTCCCCCGCTCCATCCGGCACCGACGACAGAAGAGATGTGCAGGAAGAGAGGACGCCATCTCCCCTCCCACCCATACCCTCCCGCCGNCCCATGCCGTACCTCCCATTATCCATCCTTTCACGCTGTAGTCTTCAATACCTGGTCGTCTCTGGCGAGATTTGAGTGTACGCACGATGAGCACAGAGCCCGTCGAGAGACTGAAGAAAGGTCGAAGTTACCATCTTGCTGAATGTTGTGTGCGAATGGCTGCGAAACCATGTCAGCATGCTGTGCGATGCAAGGACTGGAGATTCATGATAGCTCACCGGGAGGATGCTGCTGCTGCTATCCTCAGGTCGTTCTGCTGTAGAGGTCAAGCCGAGCCAGCACCGAGCACAATAAGGAATAGGATACCCTACTTGGCATTGTCGGGGAGGCTGACATCATAGGGTGATCCAAGCCCTCCGCCAACCTCGCCGACGCCGATCCACGAGTCGAGTCTTTCTTGAGCCTTGTTTCCTTCCGCTCTTGCTAACCGCGAGGACTATCTGTGAGAGAGGAAAGGGTAGCAGCAAAACGATCGAGACAAGATGATCTTCGCAGACTGAACTTGGCATCGAGCGTTGGACAAGACACCGGGTTCACAGAGGTACATGGATCCCCCTCGCCCGAGTGCCCAGCCGCAGCCGTCAGCCTCACCTCTCTCTCTCGGTCCAGCCAAGAGAGTCCACTGTCGAGGGTCTTCAGCTGCGCGTGCTCGAGGTCGTCGCATCGTCGAAGCTGGCTGTAAAGAAGGGGAAAAACATTCAAAGCGCAGCGAAGAACTTGCGATCAACGTAGGTGTAATGGATCTGGCACACGTAGCGAGGAACCCGAACTTTCGTCGGGGGCGGGAGGAGGGTACGGTGCACGATCTCGTCGCGCCTCTGAGCCTCTTCGAGCGGGATGAGCTGGTACTCCGCCGGCGGGCAGTGCGTGGTGAACTTGGGAATCGGGACCCATTCGGGCTCGACGTGACGGCCATCGCCGAGCCTGCGGACTTGGACACGAGGGGTAGGAGGAGGGCGGGAGAAGAACTTGGACTTGGGCTTAGGAGGGGGAGAGCGAAGCGTCCTGCGCTTGGCGGGAACGGTGGGGGTGGGAGCGGTGTAGGTGTTCATGGTTGTGGGTATGTAAGGGTATGTGGGAGTGTGTGAGCGATACGCGTCAAGCGAAAGCTATGTGATGGTGGTGGTACGGGGGAAAGGTAGGTGGAGGATTTGAACGAGAAACCGAGACTTAATATAGGCGACCTTGCCGTCGAGGCTGACAGTGGTCAGTATAGCCGGATCTGGCAGAGGCTGTCGGCATTCAATCCTGGAATGATGTCACTGTCAGCCTCCGTGCATGATATCGCAAGAAAACATCACATATTGGGTCAGCCCTAAATCGCGAGCTCGAGCTCGCAGGCCGAGCTTTCTATTGCAGATCGCACCTCACAACCGCCTGCGTAGATGACTCGGAATTCAGCCCTACGAACGTCTATGCACATAGCAGGAGCCTAGGAGTCTGTCAGACGTCCTCATGGTACGATGGCGGACGGCTCGGAAGTGTGGCTTCGGAACCATGTACAGAGCTTGGCTCGAGGAAGATGGAGTTAGAAGTGGGGAATGTGCGAGAGCGGAGGGTCGGGCACTCTTCGATAGAACACAGTCCGTCGTTCATCCCGATAGAGCACCGTGAGTGGCCTATGTCCAACTGAGTCTTCGTGCTAGTTGATAGTCGACGTTCCGGCGGGGTTGCGTGGTCGCCGTGGTTGAGAGATGGCGATAGGGAGAGAATCTGCCGGTCGGGAGCTTCCGGGGAACGCGCATCCGCCGCGGTAGGAGGATGAGATCTTGTTTTGGGGCCTTCCTGGGGCATTATCGAGGCGCGGCGATGGCACGTCCGGAGACGGTAGGCCAGAGCAATGAGCGCTGCAAGTCCTAGAGAACCGCACATTACAGTCACCGCTATGATGACCTGATGCCTCTGAGTGCTCGATCGCTCGGAATGGACTGCATTTGAAGTTCCGGAGGCGATAGTCGAAGTTCCGCTAGCTGATGTGATTGCAGATGCATCTGAGGACCAGGTATGCATCGTAGGTGATGTAACTGAGGGGAGGGTATCCGGAACGTGAGAACCGGAAGAGAATACGCTCGTTGTTGAGGTCTTGTCAGAGGAATCATGTATGTGTGAGGGTAGCTGGGTGGGCGATGGTGTGGATATGAACGGTTGCGATGTAGGCGAAATCCGTGTGGACGACAGTGCCGTGGGGGTCATGGAAGTGGAGTTCGTGGAAGATGAAGACGAGCTTGATACAGGGACCTCAGGTAGAGTTTTGGTATGCTTGCTGTGACAGTCGTAGTTAGTATTTGCAAGATGGTATGGGGATATATGACGGACGTGAAGACAATATAGTCTAGGAGAACCAGTGACCCCCTCCCGCTCACGATCCGAAGTTGATGTGCACCAGGTGCTAGGTCCTCCTTGACAAAGACAGGTACGTTGTATGCGTAGGTGGTATCTCCATTTGGCGGTACCACGTATTGCCCAGCCTCGTCGTCATCTACGAAGAATGTCATATCGGAATTCCCGTCAGGAGACACAGTAGAACGAGTGATGATACAGAAGACATAGACCGCAACGCCTGGAAACGGTGAGTTATGTGCATATTCGCAGAAATGCAGCTCCACAATAACGTACCATGGAATTTCACTTCCGCAGTTGCAAGCGCGTCGGACCCAGCTGGAGTGGTCCCGTCGTGCCAAGTTCCATCATGCGCGAGGCTAGGATCTGGATGTGCGGCACAAGCAGCGCAACTCTGGCCAACGTTCCATATAGAGTCGGGCGTGTATGTGACCTGAACGCCATTCAATTCATTGCCAAGTGTATCATCGACCGTCACGTTGGCCAACGTGGCAGATACGAGAGGGCGCGGAGAGAAGGGCGATCTCGGCAGTAGAGCAAGGAGGACAGGGAATAAGAGGAGCATGCTAGGAGGCGCTGAGATCGTTCAGTATACCCTTCGTGATGACACGCGACTGTGACTTGGGGCTCGAGAGCAGACAGCTGCCCGAGGATGGTCGTGTATCGGGGCTCTCATATACATGCGGGAAGCTCGCGATGGTCCTGGTGGAACGCGACCAGCTCTGCGTCGGCAACACTAGATTGTGATGACTATCAGGATTCGGGGACCCCTTACAACGAGTAAGAATATGCGTACCGCTCCGGTACCAGAAACTATGTGGATGGCAGTATCAGAGTAGTGCAACTATTTCTGTCGCCTTCCCCCGACGTAATCCAACCACCGCCGACATGTTTAATATCAGATACCATGAGTTCGTTCAGAGGCACCTGGCCCGCGAGGTGTTTGAACCGTTTTAGTCGAAGCATGCGAGGCGAGTAGTCATATTCCGGATCATCGTAAGATCGGACGGTCAGTCTGAAACATAGATCCCTGAGTCTCGCCCCGTCTCGTGTGTAGAACCAGATGTCGATTCAAGATATCATAGGCACGGAGATAGAAGTTGCAGCTTGCTGTTCGGTATTGAGTGCCCCTTCGTTCCTTTAGCGCTCATTGGCGCTGAATGTTAAGTCGGAGCTTAAACTCTAAAGGATCGCCTGCGGCTCTGTGGATCGTTAAGACCAACTGAGTACTGACTGACCGGCTGGCTGACTGACTGACCGACTGACCGACTGACCGACTGACCGACTGACCGACTGACYGACTGACTGRCTGACCGACTGACTGGTGAAAACAGTACTTACGCTGCATGCGATCTCTCTGTGATACGTTCAAGAGTCATTCTCAGATGGGGTAAGTCTGTCCTATTCCTAGCTTTAATTTGTTGAGTTTCGTTGTGTAGTTAGTGGGTCAGAGCCACGAGTCCGTTCTCGAATGACCATGGCACGTTTACAACGTACAAATGGGCCAGCGGCATCGACCGTGCAAAAATTGGTGAACTTGCTATCGCCCCACACTATTGCGCGCTTGCAGCCTGAGGTCAGAAGCTTGTCAAACATGGGTTCGCGGTCCAGTGGTGCATCACAGCCGCTGCAGCGAGTCTCGCCCACGCGCCTTGGACCAACGTGATGGAGGCAAAGACCCGTAGCGCAGGCCGCGTGGCGCCGGTTGCATAGGGCGAGGAGCAGGACATCAGTCATCAGGTAGGGAGAGAACGTCCGTATGAGCGAACACGCACTGCTAAGTACCAACAGACGTATGGATGGTAAGACGGAGGTAGAGATTGTTTGTCGTCAGGATTTCCTTGTATTCCGACTCACTCGATATTGTGGAAGCCCTCCTTTTAGCTCGGTATCACTCTATGATGATGCATCAGCTGGCTCCTTGTACCCTTCAGCCATCCACGGGTGCGTGTACTTGTGTTGACGTATCACAAACAAGTAGGGAGCGGCCTCCTGTCGTCCCAGATGGCAGATTTAGATGGTCGTTGTGCAGAGAAGACAAGAATGTTGGGATGTCGAATGCCATACGAGCTGCTGGATTTTGGACGCCGCGTGGGTGGCAGACATCCTACGATATCTGTTGAACTGTCAAAGATATGCACGTATCATGGATAGCTATATTTCAGACGCATGCGGAGGTGAGGAGCATACGTAGTTCTATCTAGTGCCGGGGCAGTGGTAGAAGTAGTCGAGCGCGCCGAGTCAATGTCACAAGAGTCCGGATCCGTAGTACGAATACGCATTCCCGCCGATAGTCCTCACTAGTCCTCATCATGATTCCAGGCTCGACGCTTACTGCTACTGCTTAAAATCGAAAACCAAGCTTGAGCCAGAGCTTGATCCGACTATAGATCAGATGGATTGTTGATCGTAGTTCGGCGCGGCATGCTTATGCTCGAGAGTCGCTCGGTAGAAGTATGCACAGTTTAGCGAGTGTCGAAGAGGGTTCGTATGTGTTTGTGATGTGATAGGCCATGGGATCGCGAGGAGGGTTTTACGTCTTCTCATGGTACGAAGGTGGTCGACTGGCCCTCGCGTCATCGGAAGTATATGTGGACATCCACTCGAAAAATGGCCCCGCCGCATTGATAGGGGGACCGCGCGAGCTAGCGTGCCGGTCCTCGGGGGTGGGAGCCCATTCATATAACAAAGGAGTGAGGTTGCTGGTCTGCGGAGAGAGCGTCGGAACGTTGAGCGTAGTAGAATGAGAACCGTTGATCTCGCTCTTTGCAGCTGATCTCCGAGATCGCTGCGAATCTGTCTCCGGCGTCCGGCCGCGTGAGGATGCTGGGAGGGTGAAAGGTCTCTGGGTATAGATATCCCGGTGGACACCGTCTGTCGCTGGAGGGATCTGAGATAGGAATCTGGAAGGAGGCGTACTTGTGTCTCGTGTGACGGACGGTGGTACTTGAGGTGCGACTGCGGGACCGTTCGGAAATGCAGACAAGCGTCGATAACGCTTTCGGAGGCAAAAGTAGACTAGTGCGAAGCCTGTTGAAGCAAGTCCGAGGGTGCCACATACGGAGGCTACCACAATCACGAGTGTGCGTCTTTGGGCACTCGATGGCTCGGAGTGGTCGGTGGGTGCCGGTGAATCGCCGAATCGGCGAATTCAGATGACCCAGTAACTGTAACGGTAGCCGACGATCCCATGGGTGTAGCAGAGAGGTTCGTCGACGTCGGTGTGATCACACCTGGTAATCCAGTCCCAGGAAAAGATGAGGTTGACGAATGTGTGTCCCCGGACGAGGAGCTTGGTGCCTCAGATGACGAGTGTTGAGTCTCAGACGGCTGTGACGATGAGGTTGTCGGAACAACAGAAGACGACCGTCCTGTTGAAGATGTGTGAGACGCGGTGGGCGAGGAAGCTGAGATCAATGAGGGCGAAGCTGTTGTGGGGGCATATTTACTGGGGCATTGTTGAGAGCTTCGAGGGACTTCAGTATCCCGGTTGGAACTTCCCCGTCTATTAGACGGTGACAAGTTCGAACCGGTTCCAAGTCCGGGCGTCAAAGCGCGGAAACAGCATCAAATAAAGCGAGTAACAAATTACTTAGTTCCTTTACTAGAGAGCGATTGAAGACGTTGACTGGACGCAAAATAGAACACCGACGGGACTTGAACCCGCAACTTACACACAAATTCTAATCACTACTCCCTAAGGCTTATAACATATACTTCCGCAGTGTGTTACTTATACAGTAAGCTGGCTAGTATATTCTGACTGACTTGTACGGCCTGAATGGCCATAGCATAGATAGAGCAGGAGTAGATGCTATACAGGGACATTTTAGTACTTATTGATGGGGTTTGTATAGTACTCATTCAATAAACCGGTGTTATGTGGCAGGGGTATTACACCTAGGTATGGTATGTGATAAAGTCTGAGAGAATAAGGCCTTGTGGAGTAGTGGTATAGTATGCTCGCATCTATGTTTAGGTCTCGGGTTCGATTCCCGGCAGAGGTGGGCATGACCTAGTCTGACTAGGGTCTGACCTGGGCCAGACCAAGGTCAGACCCGAGCTCCTTGGCTCAAGTCAAGGGTCAACGCGTGACTGGTTCACACGATTCGCGCCCATGGTGCCACCTTGACCAGGGATGGTGGGAAAGAGAGCGCTGGAGCCCGGACGTCAGCCCATCCGAGGGCCTCCGTGCGAGATACATGTGAAATCTGCACGTGCTGACCCTTGACTTTTCGTTGACCACGGTTTGACCGGGGGTCTGACCCATTTGACTCTTGACCTAGTCAAGAGGTCACGGCTTGACCCGCCCACCTCTGATTCCCGGTGGTGTTCTCTTTTGCGTCCAGTCAACGTCTTCAATCGCTCTCTAGTAACGGAACTAAGTAATTTGTTACTCGCTTTATTTGATGCTGTTTCCGCGCTTTGACGCCCGGACTTGGAACCGGTTCGAACTTGTCACCGTCTAATAGACGGGGAAGTTCCAACCGGGGAACTGAAGTAGTTGTGTCGGAATTTTCCCACGGTCTCGGAAGACCGGTGCTTGAGCATTTACTATTTTTCGGGCCCATCGACACCCAGCTGATGACCTCAGGAATATATTCGAGGCTAGTCGAGGCGGTCGATGGGCCTGTGAAATAGGCACTAATAGTAAATGCTCGAGAGCAGGCCTCCAGAGTATAATAGGAAATTTCCGACATGGAGCTTCGACATTAGAGCTCAAGCAAACGCAACGTACGTGTACTTGATGTAGTCTAAAAACATCACAGATTTGAAGCCGCCTGCACGACCGTTGACTATAGTCAGCTGGTGCTGACCAGCTGAGAGGCCTTCCATGACGAACACGGGTACGTTGTATGAATAGAAGCCATCCGCATTTGGTGCTTGCGCATATTGCCCAACCTCGGTGCCGTCAACAAAGAACGACATGTCGGAGCTGCCCACACCGGCCGAGTCGAACCCAGAAAGCGTGGGGACGGTACAGAAAACATAGACGGCAACACCTGAGAACACTTGATCAATCAGTATCCTCTTGATTTATAAGTCCCCAGTGACTTGCCTTCGAAGCTGACAGTTGCAGTCAAAACCTCGCTAGACCCGGCTTGGTGAGTACCATCGTGCCAGGTGCGGCCGTACATAAGGGCGGCGTCTAGGTGCGCGGAACAAATGGCACAGCTCTGACCGAGATTCCAAGAAGAGACGGAATCCTCAGGGCTGTATGCGATCTGTGCTCCATTGAATTCGTCACCATAGGTATCGTCAATAGTGACATTGGCCGACGTGGCAGACACCGAGGTCTGTGGCGCAAAACCTGACCCCATCAATACCGAGAGCAGCGCGAGTAGGAGTTGAAGGTGTACGTCCGCGCGAGCTAACATCAGTATAGGGTATAGAGGGGGACGTGTAGGTAAGAGATTGAACAGATGGTGAGATGGTCCACGACGGTGAGAGCTATAGCAGTATTTAAGAGAGGTCGAATCATCACGTCAATCGAAGGGTGCTTCACATCTGCTGGGACCACATGGAGTCGTGGAGGCTGAGGTGTTCGAAAATGTGTATGTTCTCCCTTGAGGTGGCGATTCAAGGAATGCCAATCCCTCTAGACCCCAGCTCTTTCACATCAACCAACTAAAGAGACACGTACCTCTCACAAGTTGACAGCTCGATGTCTTTCACCCAACTTAAGGAAATGTCAAATTGTAGTTGTTTGTTGGGACCAAGATCGTACGACGCCACGGTATCAGCGACTAGTTGCGAGGTGTCAATGGGGGTGTTTCATTCTTTGGCTTCCCGAACCGTACATGATAAGGAACCCTTTAAGTGTTCGCATGATACGAGGGTGGTTGACTGGCCCCTGCATAGTTGGAAGGATACATAGAGTCTGTCTCGAGGAAGGTTGATTCCGCAGTCACGTATGTGTGAGGTCCGAAATTATGTGCATGGGCGGACTGGAGCCTATCGCTGATCGAAGGGGAGGGAAGCGTGCGGGTCCGTGAATAGGGGATTGTCGGAGTCGCTCCGAATACAGTAGCGTTCTCCGAGTAGTCCGTGTCGAGCCGACTCTTCACCATCGATTCGCGTCTGACCTGCGGGACGACATCGACTGGGTCGACGTACGGGGGTGGTCGGGGGGAAGGAGGCAGTTGGTTTGACAATTCTCGGGGCCGTTCATCGACCGTACGAGCGACGTGTGTTAGGTTTTGGAGATTTCTTGAAGACGCCGCTGGGTAGCTACGATAGCGCCTCCGAAAGCGGCAGTAGATGAGGGCAAGCACGATCGCCAAAGCCCCGAGAGCGCCACACACCGAAGCCACCGCCACCGCGACAGCATGCTTCTGAGTGCTTGGTGGCTTGGGAACGGGCAAATTTGAATTTGAAGAGCCAGGTACGATCGTAGAGGCACCGATGGTCGCTGATGATCTCGGAGCCGAGAGAAAGGATTGGGTGTGTGTCTGGGATGGCATAGATGAAGACGATGATGTATACAATAAGTGAGGCTCTGAGGGGGGCACGCTCATGGCCAAGGGGGAGATTTCAGGGGCCGTGCGTGATGATGAAAGAGACTCCGGAAGTACTGATGTGGATGTGGTTGAATGCACGCCGGACGGAGATGTTGTGGAGGATGGTGGCATTGTGGAGGACAGTGGCAAAGAGGCCCTTGTAGAAGCTGTAGGCGACGAATCGATGACTTCGCTGTGATGTTCAATTCGGTTCACGTTTTATGACTCGAGGAGACATGACGGACCTGTATATAATATAGTCCAAGAGGACCAGTGACTTGTTCCCACCGGTGCGACCATTCACGATCAGGAGTTGGTGTGAGCCCGCTGCCAAGCCGTCCTTGACAAAGACAGGTACATTGTATGCGTAACTCGTGTCGCCGTCTGGCGGTACCACGTATTGCCCAGCTTGTTCACCGTCGATGAAGAAAGACATGTCGGAGTTACCGTCGGGAGACACTTCGGATCGTGTCACGACGCAGAAGACATAGACGGCAACACCTAACGATTGTAAGTCCATGAACTCAGCGCAATTCTGGAAAAGCTCACCACTGAATCCGACAGCGGCAGTCAAGAGGTCCTCAGACCCCAGCTGGGTCGTTCCATCGTGCCAAGTCCCATCGTACACAAGACCAGGGTCCGGATGTGCAGTACACGCAGCGCAGTTGTTCCCGATGTTCCAAACAGAATCAGGCTCGTAGATGATTTGAGCACCGTTCGACGCGTCGCCAAACGTATCATCGATTGTCACGTTGACCAGCGAGGCGGATACCAGCGAACGCATGGCGAAAAGCAATCGAGAGAAGACAAAGACGAATAGGAGGCGCATCTTCGCAGTCCACACGAGCTGGAACCTTGGAATCTGGTGATCTCTGGTAGTGGTGCGCGATGTGCGATTTTAAGAGAAAGACGATATCCTTGGATGCATTGTTGGTTGATCCCTAGGTTTGATATCTTGCCACCGGCTAGTGGCTCCCGATCTTCGCAATGGAGAAGAGCACCCTGCCCAACGTTGACAGATGGTGATGCTTGTGCTGCTGCATGAGTGAGAAGACGCGTACTGACCCATGGTGAGGAGACCGGGCTCGTCCCGCTCAGGGTCGAGTAGAGTATGGAACATCTGCCGTTATCGCTGAAACCCCTGGAGTTTTAGTATTGTCCTGTCTGACCCGTGGAACGGTGTGCAACTTCTCACCGGAGCCAGATACCATGACAAGCCATGCGCATGTCCCAAAGCCCTGCCGTCATCATCTCGCGGACGTATACTAGCGCTTTCTTACCGAGGCACTGGCACGCGCAGAAACAGCCACCGCTTGAAGGGCAGTAGGCTCGCGTCTCCTTATATATAGCTCAAGGTCCTCCTCTAGATGCCACCTAGGTTCCAGGCTGGTACTCCATGCTGTACAGACATCTTCAGATCTGTTCAACTGTCAACGGTATGAAACATCGTGACAACACGTACCGAAACCATGTGCGGGCCCAGTTATATCAATTTGACAATTGTATCATAGCCCATACAGAACGCACCTTAGACTACATTGGTATGTTGGAATCTCAGCGCGGTGTGCGAGGGTGGCTGCTGGGACCTCGGCCAAAGACCGTGTGACTAGTGTCGGACGAGGGAGGGATAGGCAGGGATGACGCCGCCACGTGTCTACCAAGCGCCCAAACTGCTGTCCTCCAGCCTCCTCTGACGGTACCTGATACGAATAGCTATCTTCAGGCGAGCACTTTCCATCGCCCAGGGCCTGAATTGCGATGAGGATGATGAAGATTACATCTCGTCTGCGTGGTTCAAAGGCTGGAACATCAAAAGTACCTATATCTGCTTCAAATCTGGCCGATTACGAGCAGAACTTCGACTCTCTCACATGGACGGGTGATTCAAGTGAGTATCATGTCAGGATTAGGTGCCTCGGCGGCGGTCTGATCAACTTCTCCGCTAGACCCCGTGGACTTTACAATAACAATTGCTCAGCTNCCCCCCAGAACTCCTTGCACAATGTTTTCGCTGGTACATCCGTACCATCTATTACTGGCGCTCCGGCGAGATCCTAGGGCCCAATCCGCGACCCTATGCATGGCTCGTAATCAGGCATGTCTGTCGCTACTGGCGGCACGTAGCGCTCACCTATCCTGACCTTTCGAGCTATCTCTGTCTCACGAGCTCCGTAGACCTCATTCGGCATCTTCTGGTTCACTCCAAGAGCGCACCGCTTCATATTTGCGAGTCCGACTATTGGGAATACGGGTCAAACGAACGTGCACGACAGCTCGCACTTGACCACTTTGCACGTGTAGACACGGCACAGATCCACTTCTCTGGTGTTGTTCCCAATCCAGTGCCGTCTCTCGAGTCCACCATCCATCCGTCGCAGCGCGCTGTTGCGCTAGCTCGCAGTCTCCACCTGTCGTTCTGGACACTTCCTTTGACAACTCCTGCGGCTTTCACGTACTTCGACTTTCCCCACTTAGACGAGTTCACTTGCGTCTTCGGCAGCGTATCAATCTTTGGGCGAATGCTAGGCCCCAGCTTGCGACGACTCGAACTCCGGAATTGTCTCCACACCTCCGCCCTCGATCCTCTTCTTGCTGCGTTTTCCACCACAAAGAACCTAGAAGAACTGGTCCTACGGGATGCCTTCAGGGGCTATGCGGTACCTATGGACACGCTCGTCGTAACCTACGCTCCTGACCAAACAGTGGCTCTACCACGCCTTCGAACCCTTCACGTTATCGACACAGACTTGTCTCAAGTGATGACTCTCCTCACCCGACTCCAGTATCCTGTCACGACTGAAGCCAGCTTCCAGGGACTGGAATTTCTTGCTGAGTCTCCCCGGATGGTCGCCATGGATGGGTTCTTCTCACATCTACGGCAGCAGAGGCTTGGCTCTACCCCTCCACATCTCTTCCGCTCCGTGTCCATCCATCGCCCCTCTCTCACTCATGTCGAACTTCATATTTGGACAGATTGCATGACGCTTTCAGAACTCGAAGCGAAACGCACGGACGGTGCAAAAGCGTCTTTCTCGTTTACATGTCCAGACATCTCCAGCGGGTTCGTAGCAGAACTCTTAGCGCACGCCCCACTGGCCGACGTGCAGAGTGCGATGCTCTCCGAGCCCGTCGTCTCGGGCGTCATGTCCTGGGATTCCGTCTTAAAGGCGCTGGTATCGGTCGAGGAGCTAAGACTTGACTATGAGGCCTTCAACAACACAAACGAGGGCTCCAGGCTCAATGCGCAAGCCTTCTACGACCCTACCTACGGCGAAAATGACGTCGAGATGTTCCCCAGCCTCCAGCATGTGCGCGTCCTAGAACGAAGGCACGAACATTCTGCCCTGCCTCCCTCAGAGAACCACCCACCCTCGGCGCTACAGCGTGTCGCTGAGGCACTGTCCAGTCGCGCACGGAGGGCATCTTCCCAGGCTGTCTCAGGACAGGACGCCGGCCCAAGCATCGAGATGGAAGTGGTCGACTTCCATGCGGACGAGGCCGACGTCTGCATCTGCGGACTCCAGATTTATTTGGACGAACACCCGGACGATACGCTACCTGGGGACGACGGTGACCCCGAAGACGGCCTGGATGAAGACGGAGTATCTCGTCAGACTCGCTCGTCTCGGCTGAGGTCGTGGGTCGCGTCCCGCATGTCTCGTTTGCGTAGGCGTTCTGGACAGTCATAGGCGCGTTCCGAATGGTTGTTCCTCGGCGCACGAGCAATTCGAAGATCAATCATACAGTCTGTGCAGCGCTCCAGTGACACCGGATGTACGCTACGCGCCAATACCATCGGCGGAACTGATTATAGACGAGAGACGTTCTGCATGCGGCGGCCAAACCGTAAACGTGGGCCGGGGGTAGGCGCTTGTATCGAGCTCGAAGCGGTTCGACTCGAGGAACTGTTCAGCGTTTGTCCATGCCCATCTGCCGCCCGAATCCTGATGTCAACGTAGGCATACGTTAGGGCGGTGCATGTTACTCATATCCTCCCACCCAAGGAGAAAAGTGGGGGCTTGAACTAACCACTCAGTCGGATCAGGGACCACATGAGGCGACGGAAGGGATACTTATAATTAGGCATGGGAGTCCGATGCCGAAGGAACATCGATGCTGCAGCCTACTGATGAACAATCTCATCTCGCGCTCGTTCTCGGTTTCCGGGTGGGACCTGTTTAGTATGAGCGTCTCACAAGGATCGCAAACCGTTACGGGTGCTTAAATCATACTCGGTACGTCTTCTTGTTAACGCCTAGAGAGACTGAGCCGTGTTCTGATAGCCAGCAGGAAGTTCCACGGACTGTGCTGGAGAGCGACGCAAGACGAGGTTATGATCGCGGTCTCTGCGAGGTCCGCCCTAACCGAGAACGATTCACCGCCGTAACGGTCCTTCGACTTCGACCGGATTAACGAGCGCCACAGAATTCTATCAAACAGCGCCGACATCCGACAGATGGTAGGCGTTGCCTCCCCTGCCTAGTAGGGCTGCATGTAGCTCCCAGGCACTCAGGGGATCCACACATCTGTAAGTATGAACGTTGAATGTCTTACACCCCACCTCCTCATTCGTCCAACAGAACGTGCAATGTTCAATAAGCCGCCAAATCCAGCAATGTCGAAGACGTTCTCCGCCATTACAGAGAAGATGTTTTTAGTTTGTTTAACACACCCCCATTAACTAATGGAGTAGGCCTCTTCCAGAGCCATTTATTTTTTGCACTTAATCCGACCAGTGGATAATCCCCGGACGAGGTGGTGATAATCACCTCCACCAAGTCCGTACGTGAGGATAATCGGCGGAGGATAATCCTGGGATGATCCCGAGGGATTATCGCCGGAGAAGTCCGGCCAAAAAAGCGCGTAAATGAGGACTCGAACCGGGGACCCCGTGCACGGGTAACGCGTAACTTCCACTATACCACTGCGTCTTGTAAATGATAAACAGGTATCACAATATTACTTGGTCTTGCATAACTACGGACTTAGCGCTACATCCACGACCCGGGCTGGCACTGGCCCACTGCTATCAATATGGGGTATTACTCAGTGGATCAAGCCCTCGCAACGGTGTGCAATCTACATCCTCATGTTACGTTTGTACACTTTCGTCACAACAAGCGGTCAATAGAAACCTTATCTTAAGACCATAAAATACGACCTATTGTATTCCCTTTGAGACATTACTCAGCTCTAAGTCCGTAGTTATGCAAGTTCCTTGGGGCAAGACCAAGTAATATTGTAATACCTTTTCATCCTTTACAAGACGCAGTGGTGTAGTGGAAGTTACGCGTTACTCGTGCACGGGGTCCCCGGTTCGAGTCCTCATTTACGCGCNTTTTTTGGCCGGACTTCTCCGGCGATAATCCCTCGGGATCATCCCAGGATTATCCTCCGCCGATTATCCTCACGTACGGACTTGGTGGAGGTGATTATCACCACCTCGTCCGGGGATTATCCACTGGTCGGATTAAGTGCAAAAAATAAATGGCTCTGGAAGAGGCCTACTCCATTAGTTAATGGGGGTGTGTTAAACAAACTAAATGAAGTCCCTGCATTACATGTGGACAAATGGCAGAGGTCGTCGGACGCTCCACCCGCAGTGAGTTCTGACTTCGATGTACCGCCAAGTGGCTGTTGATGATGCCGCGGGTGGGGCGCCAAAACCTTCGTTTCGATCAGCCTGCAAAGTAGGCCCTCGAACGTCCTATAATGCGCTACCGAACTGATTCGCTGTAGCTCGCTCGGTGGACTCCTGACATGCCGTCCTCCCCAACCCCTACCCTTCCGCACAGCTCTCCACCAGCAATTCCATCCCTAGCTCCAACGTATGGCGCCGTCCTCATTGGGACGCTACTCAGCCTCGCGTACGGGAGTTCCGCTGAATCAGAAGGGTAACTTGCCAGTGCTGACTGCAAGATCCTGTCCTCCCAGCTTGTACGGGCTCGCGCTACACCAGGGATATCGATATTTTAGAATGTACAAGCCTGATCCAACGCTCTTGCAACTCTACGTGAGCAGCATTCACCCTTCGCTTCACTGGGAAAAATTGACGGCTTTCAGGTGCTCATTATCTTGTATGCCGAATCATCACGCGTAGCCAGCGACGTAGACGTTAATCGCTAGGAATACAGACTCTTCGACACGATTCAGAGCGTCTTATCGATCCACACATGGTGCGTTCCGCTGAGTTGACTGAATATACCCGGCTCACTAAGATTCGCACAGCTATTGGTATCTGGTCACGAACGCCTTGAATCCCTCACGCCTCCACACCGGCATCTGGTACGTCTCTCGTTCATCACACGCAGGATGATGAAATAAAAATACGATCGCAGGTCAATCAATGTGAGTACGGTAGCTCCTTTATGAGTGACGACCAAGCCCATTCCTACCTCGGCGCTAGCTGCTATCAATGTTGGATGTAAGCTTCCAGCTCCTCGGCGGTCGTACGACTAACTACTGATCGCAAATCTCTGCGCAGTGCTGCATCGTCGCTGCATGTCAATGGTAGGCCTTGAACGACTCTATCCTGTGAGTGTATGAGTGCTGATCCCGGGTCTCATGCGTATCAGTTTCTACGGTCGGCAGGTGTACGTTTGTAAGTCGTGGGCCGCTTCTTTCCGCAGGGGCTTCGAGCTGACTTCATGTAGTGGTCAACCGCTCCTACAGAAGCCTCGTCGTCTTCGTGGTACGATCAGCCAGGTCCACCCATTGTCCACGTAGAGCTGATGCACGCATACTCGTATACCGACATGCAGGCCATTGCGATGGGAGCAGTAGGGATTGGTACGTTCACCTCACGCTAGAGTTGGTAACGATCCTCAGCTTCTTCTATCTTATGCAGGGTCTTCGATAGGTGAGTACTGCAGCATTTCGCCGATGGTTATCGACGCAGTGCTTGACGATGACATCCTAGCAATCACAATTGAGGCGTACGCGACCTGTCAACGCCCCGGAATAGAGCCTAATATGACTTCTGCATTCTAGATTTGTACAGCCCAATTACGTAGCGTACAAGAGATATGCGGTACGTCTATGTCATCTGTGAGGGTGCAGGAGACTCATAGTAATACTGTCATGTGTACGTAGTGGCTCATACCCATAGCTTTCGGAGCGGTCATAACGAATGATCTCATGCTGACCGGGATCCTGACTACAACCCTTCACCAGAGCCGTACCGGATTCAAGCAGTGAGTACCATGTTGTTCCTATCCGGAGAGCGTGACTGATATCTGGATATCCATCGCACCATTGTCACTTCACAGGACAGACTCGTTGATCGACACTCTGATTCTCTACGCAATAAGCACTGGTACGTCGCGAGCTCAACATCAATCGCAAGTTGCAACACTGGACGACAGATCTTCTCACAGGGCTCGCCACGAAGTAAGCGAACGGCACCCTCGTTGTCGCATCTATGCAAATGGCTTTACACAACGCTCTCTCTAGCATTTTCAGCATCTTGGGATTCGTCATAGTACGTCATAATCATACCTCCCCTGTAGAATCTCGGCATGAGCTCAATGCGACTCACTACGATCTCCTTGTAATATCGCCAGTCCCTTGTCCTCCCAAGTGCCATGATATATATCTTGGCTAGCATTATTACCACGAAATGTGAGTCGCTTAGAATGCGACCTCGCCCGAGTCGACACCATCTGAAGGCTCGGACAGTGTATGTCAACTGCGTACTCGCAGCGTGAGTGAATCCTTGCGTTTCCAGAATCAAGATAGGGTCTCAAGCATCGTATCGTTCAATGATCGCGCTTGCTCGATTCATGCGGCGATCTGAAAGTCTGAACACTAGGAAGTCGCTCCTCGCGGACAGCG
Organism: Trametes cubensis; assembly: GCA_029747595.1. NCBI lineage: Eukaryota > Fungi > Basidiomycota > Agaricomycetes > Polyporales > Polyporaceae > Trametes > Trametes cubensis. The sequence goes on from JAPEVG010000115.1 coordinate 78,766, forward strand.
CAGGCGCGACCGCCATTGAGTTCACCACACGAGGAGATACGACTATCATTTTTGCCAGGACATACGATCACAGTGCTGTGTCTGGTGGAAGTATGGCCCGAAGCCATGATGTGAGTGTCAGTATGTAACGTCGCTGTACGATGCTGAATGCCGTGTACTGTCCTCACAGTTCGACGTCGCCGCGTTCCCCAGATATTCAACCCGTGACGCAGACTTCAAGGATAGACCGGTCAGCGATATATCGGACGATGAGACCAGGGCGGCAGATTGCGTCTGATGGCCCGGTGTTGACATCAGTCAGACGAGCAGACTACGGTGAGTTAGAAAGCCACAGCTACTTCACATCGCCTCGGGAACGCTGACTCTTCCCCCGGTTTGTATCCCACCCGTAAGCGGCCAAACATGTTTCCTAGACCTATTGTGCTTCCGGTGTGCGGCAATCCTATGTCCAGGCAGCAAGGCATGTTTGTGGCATCCAGCCGGCGATGGTCATATCGCCAGACCCGCTCACCCTGATTGAAGTCACAGGTGACATCTCGATATTCCGGTTGTGCAAACGTTCTAAATAACTGGACATTGATATTGACTAATCAGCTCATCATTCTGCTGTCAGCTCTCCCAATCAGCCCGAGGCGGAAGTTGTGATTGGAATGTAAAGGGCGGACCTACTAGCGACACCTCAGATGACGGAAGCGGGGCGAAAGGGTACGTTTAAGCTCCCTACCGGGCTTACCCACCCTCCGCTGCCGTATACCATGTGGACGCTATCAACTGTACCAACGCTTCTCAGAAGACCCCACGCTGAGCGTCGCGCTCACATATGTGTCTATTAGCTATTATATCAAGAGCGCCCATAGTCCGGATTCCCAAGAGTACCGCATCTAGAACAGTAAGTACAACAGCATGTCGTCTTTTCAGCGTTTGTGGGTCCCCATCATCATCTCGCCGTAGCGAACGCATGACACGCTCGAGCGCGGTCCTGCTCGCCATTGGTCACCTTCGACATCTTCGACCATATCTGATTGATTTCGATGTCCCGTATGCTTCCTCGGCGGCGTCCTCGTTCGTATAGAAGAGGGCATACTGTAGGAGACCGCGACGAGAACTTCTCGCACTGACCCGTACCAGACGAGGGTCCGCTATTTGTCGCTGCCCGAGATGGTGTCCGTCCTGGCTGCAAACCTTGTATCGATGTACATCGAATGCGCCTTATATGGCATCTTCTTCTTACTGTCCTTCAGTTCGCTTGGGCTTCTGGTTCACCGCAAGAGGGCATCCTGTCGTGCGCTATGCACTACTCCTCGCTTGAGCGTTTGGCCTCATCGAATCGCGTTCGCGCTGGCCTTGCTCAAGTCTCCGCTGATCACGGCCAACATCCTCTTGATTCTGACCATCACAGTGGTCAGTGGCATTGCCATCTGCCTTCCAGTTTTCAAAGAAGACGTAGCTGAGCCTGTATGGGATCGTATAGCATTGGTTGATAGGCATGCGGCGCTTCTTCATTGCTATCGTCAACCACAAGGAGACCAAACAAGCTGGAGACTTCCTGGAGAACCTGAGCGAAGGTCTAGAGATCGCGAGGACGGCGGTCCTCTTCGTCGATATGCTGCTGGGCGACATAGTAATTGTAGGTGCCTATCTGGATTTGTTCGGCTTCGGGCAACTCACGGTGAACAACCTAGACGTACCGGACATGGCTCGTATGGAGACGCGACCACCGCGTCGTCATAATACCTTGCTTCACTATCGCCGGGCTCGTCGGTAAGCCGCACTTCCTGTGATTCATGCAGTCGAAGACTCACGTGGGCGACAGCGAGCGGGATCGGACTGTTGTACGTGTTCAAGACGCTGAATCCCAGTGCTGGCATCTTCGCGAGCACCCTAGGCCCTTGGGTCCTCGGATACTGCGTTGCAACATCTGGAAAACCCTCCTCGGAGGATTCTCGTAGAATATCCGAAATTACGTGGAATATCCGGGATTCTCATCTTTTCCCAACAGGAACGTCCGATTCTGGGGTAATCTGATATATTCCAGTGTAGATAGGAGAAGTCGCTTTTGGCAAACTCACAGTTTCCGTTGTCCATCGAGCATTCCGAAGTAAAATATGAACCAATGCTTTCGTGAATCATATATAGTAGTATCGGGTTGTTTAGGATTAGTACTGGTGATTGTGCTGTACCTGCCAGTGTGCGCCCAGGTCGTAGCATTCCGGATTGTTCTATGCCGATAGCATGTATGTATCCTCGAATAACACCACCTGGACTAGATCAACTTACTCGAGGCATTTGTTGTCACGCTCGTCGCTGTTCGAGTCGAGCATGCCCGAGTCCACCTGAGGGATAGCGAACATACAACCTGTATCAGTTCGAGAGTCTCTTAGCCCATTGACACATCCGAATGCTGAAGTGTGAGAAAGAGCCTGAAAGCGACATGACTAGGGAGACGCACAGAGTCGATCCAGGTCGATCCCCGGGCCAGGGACGACTCAAACGAGTTGCGGCAAGTACAATGATGCCTGCCCTAAAGTTGGGCGCTTGTGCTGACAGCCCATTCAGGTTCGATGTGCTGGCGCCAACAACCCACGTCTTCTCCCGCTCCTCCATGACCATTGGCACTAGGGCTCTGTATGAACAGCACTTGACGTTACTCGAGCGTTAACACAGGTAGGTGCGCAAGACTCGAGGGTGCTAAGGTCTTGATGGATCCTCAGTTGCGAACCTCAACTTGATTCCGGCCAAGCCCCGTGAGGTCCGTCCGCCTGACGCCGTGGGTGGAAATGTGGTGTATACAGTGGTGACTGACAGAACATGGTGAAGGAGATTGTGTGCGGAAGGCTTATCGGTTCGACTTTGTAAGGAGGTACGTCAACCCAGGTCATGTCTACGATGATGACAGACGGCTGATTCTAGTGTGTTATCGCGGCCGTGCCTAGCCCCGCACCGTCCTGTGCTGAAGTTCCTTTTGCGGGCGTCTTTGGCCACATTTCACAAGCTTTCTGTTAGCAACGACGGTATGTGAACCCCCGTTCAGTTGTCCTAGATGTACACACGTGGCGTAGCCACTCCGGTAAATGACATCCACGAGTTTGCGACTATGTACAGGGTACGTCTTCGCTTCTGTCGTACTCTAACATGGCTATTGACATGCGTTGATTTTACAGTAAACCTTCCAATACACCGTAGGGAGTTGGCTTGTACTCTATTGCAAGCGGTGTGGGGTGGAACATGGACGTATAGCACATTGGTAACCGTTATATGTAGTTCGTGTGGTATCGCCATGTAGTAGTGATGAGAAATATATTTCGTTTGTACATTCATAACTTGAAAGTTGGCATTCGTGTGGGCAACAGTACGAACAGCATCAGACAGGCATGGAATATGCGAAAATCTCGTGGATTCTCAGGTATTCCCCGGGATTACATTGGGGGGACTACTTATTCCTCGAGATTCCACACCGACCGTCCGAATATCGAGATTTTCGGGTATTCTACGAGATTTTCGGATATTCTCCGAGGTAGTGTTTTCCAGATGCAACCCTTGCGTACGTCCATTCTATCGCCCATAACCCTATCGGCATCCTGAGCTAATCATATTTGTTAGAACCAACCTGTACGGAACTGGTAAGTCATTGAACTCACGATGGTGTCGTATCCTGACAATGCGGGCTTCCCCAATCTGACGACAACTAGCCATGATTGCGTACAAGATATGCAGCATCAACCACTTGACGAGGAAGACCGGGCTGATGCAAGCGAGCGGAGGAAGTCTTCTCGTGAGTACCGCGTCTGACCCACACCTCTCCCCGGCCCACGACTCACCCAGGACTATGCGCGGAAACAGGGTGGCCTAGCGATCTTTGTCGAGAGCGCAGCCCTGTACAGCACTTGGGCGACGCTCTTCGTCATCTTCTACCTCACCCGCTCACCCCTGCAGACCGTCGGGTCCGGGTGCGGCCCTTCTATGATCGGCATCTCCTTCATGCTCATCACGGTGCGCGTCGGCCTCGGCTGGAGCCAAGAGTCCAAGTTCGGCGCTGGACCAGCTCTCCCGGGCTCTGGCCGTGGTGGACACGGACCAGGACGTTCGCTCATTGGGGGTGGAGGCGCGGGTCTGAGCCTGGGCAGCGTCCGATTTGGCGAAGGCGGGGAGAGCACGATTCCGATGCAGACGATCACGTTCGATGTGGCGCAGAGCGTCGAACAGGAGGCCGACTATGCGCTCGAATGCAAGTCTCCAGCGGACCCCCACCTCGGGCGCGGTACGGGCGCGGTACGGGCGTTTGATCATCCCAATGCTGCGTAGGCACCAGCGGCCATGCCGCAGGGTGCACACTCGGGATAAGGAGGCTTGGTTCGACGCCGTGAGGCGCTGAGCCGTGCAGTTCGCCTGCCCACCTGTCCCTGTCATGGTATTCTTGACTGTTGCATAACGTCCCTCTCTCCTCCCCTTTTTCCATCCTCACGTCCGTCGTTGTAGCTTGTATGTGATGCTGTGTTCAAGCCGTGTCCAAGCTTCGGGGAGGCGGTGTTGCCGACGGACTCGCATAACTTGTGCAAATCTGCGGTCGAATCTCAACAGAAAATGCGTAGAGAAGCCTACCGGTACTGGGCCTTGTCCTCGAGTAGGTCGCTTGAGTTCAACGCAACCTCCGACACTGCACTGCCGGGTGCTGCGACCTGCTGCGGCGGAGTCGCAACGGCCACCATGAGTCGCTGGATTCGACGGCCTGGTTTCGGCGAGAGAGGGACCTACATCGTCCTCTAGTGAACGGCGTGACTAGCGAGATTCGAATGATAGTTCATCATTGTTCTTCTCCTCCTGAATGATGAACTCCTTGCCACCCAGTGCCAAGATTTCAAACTTCAAAGCATTGGCCCGCCTGCTGGTGACAATGGTAGCCGTTGCGCGCTTATATTGCTGCGGTGCACCACCGCGCGTGAGAAAATCCCGGATTTGAATATGTCCTCCTCTTGACCGAAGAGCACCTCAGGCCTCAACCATGACATATTGCTCGGTCGCTGATGATCGAGATGACCGCAGACAGACGAGAAACATCAGGGTGCTCTGCGAATGCCCAGGTATATAGCTCCCTACATGACGGACCGCGGGCAATGAGCCCGAGTCCAAGCCGTGTGGCCTATATCTCTTCAAGTTCCCAGCCCTCGCACCCCCGCACGGACAGGTCTGCTTGATTAACCCGCTCGCCCAATTTTCCAAAATATACCGACTACGCCGAGTCACAACCATGAGCACTAGCTCCTCACTCATGCCCCAGGGGTTTTCTCGTCCAAACATACCCGCACTTGACAACACCTACGGCGCGATGATGCTCGGGACGTTCATCGGTCTCATGTAGGTTTCCTCTCGTCAGGAGTCTTTTCTTTTATGAGAGCAAACCCTTGGGAAATCTTTTAGCCTCTACGGAGTGAATGTCCACCAGAACTACCGCTATGTGCGTTCGAAGGAGTTCAAGACCGACTCCACCTATGTCAAAGCCATGGTACGTCTTCTGTAGCCTGCCTGTCTTTCGGGTCCTTGTGTGAACTGAGAGGTTTTATGGCCATGCAGGTAGCAATCGTATTGTACAGCTCTTCTTTATACCCGATTGCGCTGCGCATCGTATCGACAGTCATCCCAGCACACTCGAAACCCTCCACTCAGTGATCGCCATGCACTCCGTGTACGTTCCCTCAGATTCCGGACGAAGCATGGATGCAAACGCCAGTGTGGCCCTCTAATAGGTACTACTATGTCGTGAGGAACTACTTCAACCCACTTGTCTTATTCCACGGATCCTGGTGAGTGCCTTTGATTTCGCAAGCTGCCAATCTTAGGCCTGAGAGTAACTACGTTGGCAGGTCTATCAATGTATGTCGGTAGTAATCAGGCGAGGATCTACTAGTACTCACACGTTGATCCGTTGACAGTTTCTTGCGCTGCTTACTGTGAGTTATCTATTCGAATGCTGACTGGTTATTAACAACTACTCACAACTACCTTGTCCAGGGCATCCTCTTCCCTGTGTGCCAAAGGTTGGCCGACCCAAACTAATCCCATGTAGCTAATCTCATTGCGTCTTCTAGCTTCTTTGCCCGTCGCCTCTGGCTAAGTGCGTCTCTGTTCTTGAAAAAAGCCGGCCAGACTAAGCATGAATGGTAACCAGTCAACTACCGGTTCAGGCCTTTGGTAGCATTCATTGTCAGTACATCGCACATTTGCAGCGAGGTTTTGCTGATCCTCCCCCATAGGCCATTCTACTGGTGGCACAAGCTGGTGAGACCCCGTTCTCCTCGAGCTGGTATCGCCCTTGCGTCTGACCGATGTATCGACTGCCTCCTGCTTGCGCCTTCACAGGATTTACCGTAGGTATGTGAGGGCCCCCAGAGCTCTCGAACGCAAAAGCCTTGCTAATTCTGAGATGTGAACCCTTAGCTATAACCGTTGAAGCGTATGTCACAGAAATTGACTCTTCCCTCCATCAACCGCTGATAATGAGCGTGGTGACTCAGGTTCATTCAGCCAGACCTTGCGCACTACGAAAACTACTCGGCGAGTAGCAATATACAATGCCGCTCACCAGTCGATGTTGATTTTTGGCCGTTCACAGTGGATGATCAGCGCCGAGTTGGGCATCGTCCTCATTGCCGACGTTCTCATGACCGCGCTCCTTATCATAACCCTCCGGGGCTGCCGGACTGGCTTCCGATCGTACGTTCTTGTTGGGCTACAGACTGCTGAGTACATGCCTCGCTCACGGATTTCTCACAGGACGGAACAAATCCTGAACACCGTAATCACATACGCTATTTGTACAGGTACGTAGAACACCGGTCGTGGATGGAGTGAGACTGAAGGGTTCGCCTACCTACTAAGGCCTACTTACGGAGTGCGTACCCACCTGTATGCGTTATCCTCATTGGATTCTGGCTGATTAAACCTCCGCCCTCTCAGTACGCTCACCATCATCTCGTTCTTCCTGGTAAGAGACTGCTGTGTGCATCGCCTTGCAAGGATAAAACTAACGTACCTTTGTTAGGCCGTCGTATACCCGCACACCTTATTAGCTGACGGTTTGAACGTCGCCATATGTCACCGTACGCCCTCTTGATTCATTGCTTCGCTCGCCATTGATCGCCGGTCTTCTCGCTCTAGTATACGCCAACACCCTCCTAGCAGTGTCAGTCATTGCCGCGCACCTCGTCATATCTCGGGCATCTATGACCTTTCACCTCCACAGGCTGAATTCCCGATACTTCCTGCACAACCAAGGAAAGGAGGGCGTGTCGACGGGCCCATCGTGGTCGAACGTCTTTAAGACCACCGTGTTCCAATCGCGTGGCGACAAGCCCATGTCCAACCAGGCACGACAGCACTGCTAACCGTGATATGTGCGAATTTTGGCTTCTGACAACCTCATCTACTTCCCAGAACACGGGAGGCTTGCAGGAGACGTTGGAAATCAGGATTGCAAGTGATGCTATGCACGGCGTCGATTCCGCCAATGGCGCCGACCACCCTGACTCCTACGAGCTTGACCATTTTCCTTCTCGAGGCCTGAAGCCTTCTCGGTATCATGACGCTCCTGGTATGTGGCGTCCCTCTCTTCCCTCCGGATGCTCCTGTCTGAACTATACGTCATTCTGGCCATAGTGTAACGTTGATGATGCGACCCGTTGTTCTTGTACTGTCTCCGTGTCACGGCGTGCAAAGCCGTATTTCGTGTTCCGTGCCTTTCCGGATAATTTCCTGAGAGGTGAAAAGAAAACACTGCCCATACCAGGAAATCTTAGGGAAAATGGGAGGGAAGTAAGAATTCTGTGTAGTGTTAAATTCTGGGTGACAGCTCCCCAAAAGGAAGTCCTCCCCTAGCTTTTCCCTCGAATTTCAAGCAAAGCGATATACGGCTTTGCCCGCCGTGTGTCATATACGACGGCCGTCAGCTGGCGCTTACCCTTCCCCCTCGACCGATTGCTCGTAGCCGACGGCTGCAAGCCTCGCAGCTCTTTGGCCCCCGACGACGATCAGGCACCCGTACATCCCACATACTCGTACATTGACGAAGACGACGACGAAGGTATAAGTAACGCCAAAAGTAAATATAAACAATGCAGTGATGATGGTGCTCTGTCCGTAGTACGTACTACACTAGCGCGACGACGACAACAGACCGTGGCAAGTTACAGATGTGGCAGAGAGTGGTAGAGGACATGTGTATACCGGCGGATATTACCAATGATCAATCCTCGCAGATGGACATGGGCGTGGGCTGAAGAGGGACAGCGCAGGTAGGGCTCAAGAGAGCGACGCGGGCGAGCTGACATCCTGCATCTCCACAACGTCCTTGCCCGCACTCTTCGCGTCCGTCTCCTCCGCGTCCGCCTCCTCCATCTTCTTCGCCGCGTCACGGTCCTTCTGCTCCTGCTGCTCGGAGCCCGAACTTATCATCCGTGTAGCTCTGCATGGGCACCTCGCGGAGGAGGAACGTCGCGACGAAGCCCGCGGCGGAGATGCCCGCGAGCGCCTTCCAGATCGTCGCCATGCTCTGCGCGAACGCCGCCTGGACCTCGCTCCGGAGCGGCTCCTCGAGCCCGGGGATGAGCGGGATGACCGCGTACGCGATCTCGACGCCGTCCGGGAACTGCTGCACGAAGTCCGTGGGCAGGTTCCGCTTCAGCTCGTTTTGCAGGATCGTCGCGGAGATCGTCACGCCCCATGTCTGCGGGGCCGGGTGCCCGTGTCAATGTCAGGGCTTTAGTGAGAGGTTATTGGACTGGGCGTACCTGGGCGAATGTGCGAATGAAGTTGTAAAAGGCAAGTGCTGGTGCGACGCGCGTGACAGACAGCGGCGCGAGGATAGGGAAGATCGTGCTAGCCCACTGCATAGCCAGTCCCGCTCAGTCTCTTATCACTCTCAGCATCCACGCTACTTACAATCGTGCCAGAGCCCGCAGCCTGGAGCGCCTGGTAACCGCCCCACATGCCCGCGCCCGAGTCGGCCTTGAGGGTCGTGAGCAGTCCAAAGCCGACGATGGTGAGCGTCCAGCCAAAGTAGTTGGCCGGACGGTACTTGTTCATCTTTTTGATCATAATGCCGCTCAAGAGGGAGAAGCTGGACGACACGATCGCCGTCGGCAGGATCTTCACGCTCGATGCGATCGGGCTCGACAGCAGGCACGCTTGGAAGTATACGGGGAAGTAGTCTGTCCGAAAGCGGTAGGTGAGCACGGGCACGGGTATGGGCGATCGCGATGACAGGCGGGGCACCCACAAATGGCAGCAACGCTGATGATTCCGTGGAAGAACGTCTCAAAGTACCTGCACGGCGACATACAGAGTTAGCACCCGCGTGTCTTGTCAGAGCCGGAGACACATACCCGCCGAGGCTCGTCCGGTTCTTGATCACGTCGAGCGGAAGCGTAGGCTCCCGTGGAACAAAGGTCTCGTACAGGAAGAACGACACAATGAGCACGCCCCCAATGATCAGCGGCGCGAGGACGTGCGTGCTAACCCATGGGTACGTGATACCGCCCCATGTGAGCGCGATGAGCGCGAGCGTCGTTCCGGCGACGACGATGCCGTTGCCACTGCAAAGCAACCCCACAGTCAGTTTATAACCGAACTCTAACTGCGCGCCGGGCGGACTCGCGACGAATGGAAACGTGACCACTCACACCCAGTCCACACGGCCAAGCTTCTGCCGAAGCGTGCCCTCGGGCGTGCGCACGCGCAGGAAGATGGCGACAAGGATGAATGCGATACCAGCGAGAGGAAGGTTGATATCTGGCAGGTGGGCGGGCGATCAGCATCAGCAGAACCAGCTGCGAGGAAGCCGCTTGGCACGTACAAAAGAGCCACCGCCACGACGCCTTCTGCGCTAAGGAGCCACCCTGGGAGTCGTTTGTGAGCACGACATGCACATGACGACGAGGATGCAATAGAAGGTAGAATACAGCGGTAGGAGCTCGATTGCGTGTGTGTACTCCCAGACCAGGAGGTTACCAGGCATCGAAGGTCCGTGATTCAGGAAATTGCAAGTTTGGTGCATCCGGAGCAAGCCGAGCGAAGTGCGCTCAGGTGCACCAGCACTTCGAGTCAATCAACGCGCGCTCACGGCAGACGACCGCATATTGAGTCTCCCAATGACGAGCTGCACGTTTGACTATGCAGATACAGAAGTCAAGGGTCTGCGTCATATGATACTGCCGTCGTGAGCCTGCCAAGCACGACAAGTAGGCTGGGACATTTGCACCAGCGGTAGCTGCTATCTTGGCAGACATGCTTGTTGAAGCCCACAATTGGCAGCCTCAGACTCCCCACCAGTTGCATGGGGTTCGAGGCCCAAGTCGACCAAAACTCAATCCCGCGGCGCAGGGCGCTCGGACACCAAGAAGATGAAGGCCAGAGGTACTCACCACGACAGGACCAATTGCAGCTGCGAACGCCCACGCAAGAACGACCATTCCCTGGTACGCTCCTCGCTCGACGAGGGGCACCAAGTCAGAGACGATAATTGAGGACATGTTGATGATACCACCACCACCGACACCCTGGATAGCTGCAGCAAGCGCCCAAATTAGCAACCGCAAAACGACTCGCGCAGCAACCAGCGATACTCACTTCGCGCCGCGATGAGCATGTTCATGTTCTGCGCCGAGCCCGAGAGGGCGCTGCCGACGAAGAAGAACGCGACGGAGATCATCATGATCGGCCTGCGCCCAAAGACGTCGGCGAGGCGACCGCAGAAGGGGAGCATCGCGGTGCTCGCAAGGCCATACGCGGCGCCGACCCAGACAAAGTCATTGTCGCCCCCGAGGTCGTGTGTGATCGTCGGGAGCGTGGTCGATACGGCGGTGACGTCGAGCGCGCTGAGGATGTTGCAGACGACGATGGCGAGGAACGAGAGCCAGAACGCGGAGCCCTTGGGGGAGCNGGGCCTGGGGCTTGGGCGGGGGCGGGGTGGAGGAAGGAGTNGGAAGGCATGCTGCCGGCGGTGGTGCTGGGGCTGGTGGTGATGTTCACCTGGGAGAGAGGGGTCGAGGACCGCGCCATGCAGGCCGCGGACGGTGGGCGGGAGGAAAGCAGTAAGGGGCGGGGGAAAGAAGCNGGGGAAACNAAAGTGGCAGCTCGGTCTGCGCGTGGGAGTGGCATATATTATTCCTTCGCCAATGCCGTGCACGCTGCTACCCTCCTGCGATCTGCTTCTATTGATCTCCGGCTCTCTTGCGCTTGCCCTGCATTCCACCTCTATCCCCGCTGTCCCGCCTTGACAACCAGGCAGCAACAACCACTTGGACGCAGTTACTGTTTTACGACGACGACGCCTCTAGGCGCACAAGTGGTCTATTGGCAGCTGCAAAGACGTGAGACTATCGCCCATCGCATTCTCTGGCGTCTTGTGTCTTGTTGCGGCCCGTGTTCCAGACGCAGCGGCCGTAGCGGAGGAGCGTCCACCGGTGGCTCCGGTGAGTCCGGCCTGTGCTCATTTGGACAGGACAGCGCACGTCGATCCAGCCCAATCACCGAGAGAGGTCGGGAGATTTCCTGAGGCGGTGAATCCAAAAAGAGAGAGCCCATCATACCCATGACCGCCCATCTGCCTCAGTGCTGCTGAGCATCACAGCCAAGCCGGCGAGTTCGGGTCAGGTCTGCATCCATGGTCCTCCCTTCTCCCGCATCGCAGCCCCCATGATAGATTCGACAACTGTGGTCTTCCATTGCCAAGCCCAGAGCGCAGCAGGCTGCAGTGCTGTTGAAAGAACAGAGTTGTTGTTGAACGGAAGACGGCGAGAAGCAGGCGAGAGTGCGAGGAGGGCGAGAGGGGAGAGCGCTCGCGGAATCAAAAGCGTGAACAAGGTTCCTCGAGACAAGATCCAGCGATCGATGCCATCATTTCCCATCACTCTGGATCGAGATTATTGCCTGAACAGGGCAATCATGATCGGTGGCGCATCGAGCCATATGGGTCCCCAGTAGCGGGCCGCCGGCTTTCTCATTCGCCTTTCATTGACGATGGCAACTTGGACGCGGCGCAACCCTCCATGTCTGCTGCTGCTGGCCTCTTCTAGCCCGTAAGAACTACAAGAAGCGGCAGCAAATAGCATCTGGCGTCGCAAGCGCGGGTTGACGTAAGATGGAGAACTCAAAGACGACCACCGCGACTCCTTCCTCAAGTTCATCGTCCATGCTCTTCACAGCTATCTATGCCAGTGCTCGGCCAATCCCAGCATCACCTGTTCACACCCATCATCAGGTGCATTCCTTCACGCTCCCTGAGCTTCTCAAGCTTAAGCTCGCACTATCATACGCAGGCACTAGGTGAGCCAATTCCCAAATCCACGCCCTATCCCATCGATGCATGACTATCAGCTGATGCGGCTAGCATGTAGTCCCCTTCCCCTCGATACACCAGCGATGAGATCAAGGCGCACTTCGGCGGGCGCTCGACGACTTGTCGGAAATACGCGACCTCCCAGCACTTTCCTTGCCTTTCTCGAGGATGCATGTACATTATGCATGGGGCGCTCTGAGCCTAATCGGAGGTGGCAGAATCGCTCATCATCGTCATCATCGTTTTTTCATTGACTTGTGCCTTGCACCCACTTGCCATCATCTGGTGTATCAGAACGCAAACAGGTACGCGTCTTGGCAAACGGTTTTGCGTCTGGCAGCGCATGCGTGTGTCGCGCTGCGAGTTCCTGGACTTCAAGGGGGATGCTTGAGGGTGTTCCTGCAGGCTCGAGATGGCTCAGACACTGGTTTTACGAATTTCACCGGTGCGTGCGCTTTTTTCGCGTTTCTGTGGTTAGGATGGAATGCGGCGGACTTGGAGTTGGGACCGGTGCAAGATATGAGGATCTTTCCGCAGTCCAAGCATCCGCGAGTACAGCATCGACGGCCATTTAATGCTCGATATTGACCATAGCATCTACCCAGTGCATCATCTTCACGAGAGACACAATAGGTGCCGCGGCATCCCTAACTTCTAGCTGCACTTACGACACCCCCACCGAACGCGGCACGCCGGG
>JAPEVG010000116.1:0-66552 GCA_029747595.1 Trametes cubensis
GCTGACCGGCACCCCTGTACACACAGGCATCCCCTTCGGGATCTGGCTCGCGTTCTGGCGCGGGATGCAGCTGCACGGGCTGTGGGTCGGGCTGACCGTCTCGCTCGTGTACTGCGCCGCCGTCGGCGTCTGGCTCTGCCTGCGCACGGACTGGGAGCGCGAGGTGGAGAAGGTGCGCGTGCGGCTCGAGGCGGACAGGAAGCACATCGGCGACGACGACGTCGAGGGCTTGCGTTGAGCGATGTTGCTTTTCATGTTGCTGTGCGGCAGGCGGGCGTTGGAGGAGACGGACAGTATATGTGGACTCGTGCTCCATTTTGTTTATTCGGCTCAGAGTGCATAGATTTTCTTGAACGATGCAATGAGTTTCGTGCTTTGCTGGATTTGGCCACGACAGGTGTTCCGCGTGGGCATGGTTGTATGTGAGTGGTATGTCTATCGCGCCGAAAGTGTTCTGAGCACCCCTGCAGATCAGTATTCGGTGTGGCAGTCGTTCGTGGTGATCAGCCACAAAGTGACAAACGCATTTCATCGCGTATAAGCGCTCATACCCTTCACCTTCGTGGCGCCTTGCAAACTATCGTCGGATAGTAGCCTTGGTGAGCCTCGTCAAAGATCTCCAGCCCGAGGACGCCGTGGAGGCATATCCGTTAGATGGGCTCCGCCCTGTCAGGCTCGGGATTTCATGAAGCGGGAAACGCAGTCTTCTCGATTGGTTCCGTTTCCTGTGAACAAGACGGACGCCCAGCGGACGTTCTTGCGCAGACACATGCAGCCTCCCGGCGGAACGTGCGGCTCCGCCGTCTCCCGCACAGCGCACCTCGCCGATCCCACCAGGCACCGAAGCATTTCGCCCAGGGTCCCAGCAGGGTTCCCGTCGCAGGCTATTGCACGGCTCAGTGAGTACAGGCTCTGTCATCCTGGGAAAGGCTCACAATGTGTCGGCTAGAAGCGCACGTTGCGATGCGCAGGGTGGATCGCCGCCGACAAATTGACCGATGCCCGTCATGGGTTGGTTTGTCCCATTCAAGGGATGTTTGTGGGTGGGTTTGCCTCCAAAGGGAGGATTGAATGCCCCAGTACCTTTTCTGCAAGAGAGCAGAGTTTGGTTCTCAATCGGTCCCGTCTTCGTTCCATCACTGGTGAGGTCGCTGCGGACGCGCCTCCACTTGAACCTTCTCAATTTACTGCACCCGCAGACCACGTCCTTTCATCCCAACGAGGCCACCGGCTGATTACGGTTCCTACGCATCTCTGTGTCTTCGGTCATGCGTACTATTGCCACGCCAAGGTACGTCTCAGTAGTCTATTGACTATCCGAGACACTTCCCTCAGGCATGTTACGGCGGAGCAACGCGAAGGAGGGAACTTCTAACCGCTTCCGACATGGGGTGTGGGAAGTCGAGGCACGTCCCTTGTCGCCTGCTTTGCAACGATGGGACGCGCGGGTTGACATACTGATTCACCAGCCCCGGACGCCGTCAATGCGTGCACCATGCACCGTTTGAACCCGCCTGATGTGGGGGAAGTGGGCTTAGTTCATACTAACCGCTCACGCCCATCGCATCTCCCCGACGCTAAACGGTCACTGGACGCCCGCATGACAACCCCATAGGGAGCGAGGATCAACCACCGCGATCATGTGATCCGTGGGAGGAAGCCTCCGTCTGCGCGGGCGTGTACCGCAGAAGCATCGCCGTGGGGATGCCCAAGACAATTTGAGCATCCATGGAAGCGATATGCTCTCAGGGTCTCCCAGGCGCTGCGCTAACCCGTTCGTATAGATAGGACGCCATGGGCGGGGACGGTGGCGTGTCTCGTCTCCCCGTCCCCCTCGACGACTGCGCAAGCAGATTGACGCCTCTCGCACGGGCTAGCGGTCATCTTCTACCAGCACCGGACCCGGAGAAATTCAGTCGCCATGTCGATGAAGGACGTCAAGCACGATACGTCGCACAGCGTCGAGGACGTCGACGAGAAGCTCCGCGACAAGGACACCTCGTCTGACACGAGCACCGAGTTCGACTTTGTGTCCTACCACGAGAGCAATGCCGGGCGTTTGGTCGTCGACCCAGAGTATGTATAGCCAATCAGCTTCTCCGAGAGATGACTCAGCCGGGGCGCTTTGTATGTGTCAGGGAGGCGAAGATCGAGTTCGGCGAGGCCGTGGCCAAGAAACTGAAGTTGTCGAAGGACGGGACGAAAGTGCTCTGGCCGCAGCCCACCGACGACCCGGAGGACCCACAGAACGTGAATACTCTGTCATATCAAGATCTGCTGCATTGTACTCACCAGCATCCTACCAGTGGACAGACTTCCGCAAAAACCTCCAGCTGCTCATTATCACCTTGGCGGCTATCGTTCCAGATTTCGACTCCGGCATTGGTATTAGCGTCGTGCTCTATTTGCGATTGTTCCACCTCTCACAATATCGGTGATATAGGCATTGCGGACATCTTTGCGCTCGCTACGCAGTATGACACCACAACAGGCCACATCAACAACTTGACATCGAAGTACGTGTTCAAATCTTCCCGAAGCGAGGCTTCTTCAGATTTTCATCTATGAAACGTTTGACAGCTGGAGTATCTTCTTGCTCGGTAAGTCCCACCTTCTGATGTCAAAGTCAACTTTGCACTGACCTTCTCCGCAGGCTGGGGCGGTATCTTCGCCGTGATGCTTATGCGGAGGTTCGGTCGTCTTCCTGTGCTGTTCTGGTCTCAAGTCCTCGCCTTGGGATTCCTGGTTGGCTGTACTTTCGCTCCAAACTTGAACACGTTCACCGGTAAGCGTTGCTCTATGTGGTCTGAGCTTCAGAACGCTAAAGCTAATGGCACACATCAAATTCTAGCTATGAGATGTTTGACTGCTTTCTTCGCGTGAGTGACATCACTAGCTTCTTGATGAACGAAGCGTTGACAAGAACCTTTCTAGTACATGTCCACAGGTCACTGTACGTGTCGTTCTTGGAAACCTGTGGCAGTGACGATTTAGCCTTCGCCACAGGGTCTCTACGTCGTCACCGACCTGTTCCCCTTCCATCTTCAAGCTCGTAAGGTATGTGAGGCTAACACGCTAAGCTCAGACTCGTGCTGAAGAATATCATTTCAGCTCAATATTTGGACCATGGGTTTCATCATTTCGCCTTTCCTCTCGCCGTTCATGATGGGCTTCATCGTCGCTCGTATCAGGTGCGTTTCGAGTGGGTCCGTGGAAATCCACACCCTGACGGTGGCTAGCACAGCTGGCGCTGGACGTACGGTATCGGCTCGATCTACGGCGCGATAGTCGTTGCCCTAATTGCATTCCTCGGTGAAGAGACGTAAGTAAAATATGGGCAAGCGACTTGTTGCAGGTAGCTCACCTCGGTACCAGGATGTATGACCGCAAGCTCCCAAACCCGCGCCCCATTCCTAGACCCGAGTCCCGTGTGCAGAACCGCATTGAGACTCTCATCGGTATCACCGGATGGAAGATGGCCAAGTACCGCGACAGCTGGGAGAAGGCCTTCTTCGCGTGCTTGAGCGTCGTTTGGCGACCCCACCTCTTCGCTATCCTGCTGTTCGAGGTCAGTCGGCGTATAAGATCAGCTTCTCCGTTACTAATGTCGCACCGATGCCACCTATAGGCTATGGTCTTCGGCTTCAGCATCGGTATCAACGTGAGTTATAGAATTTACCACACAAATTTCGGTTCGCGGCTGATAATCTCTACACAGACTACTAACGCCGTGTTCCTCGGTTCGCCACCGCCCCTCGGTTACGGCTTCAGTCAGTTCGGCATTGCAGGGGCGTATGGAACACCTATCGTGAGCATGTCGTTACCCCGGCAAAGAGCATCCGCTGATTGTTTTTGCTAGGTTGCCGTCCTGATCGGAGAGGTTCTCGGTCGGTACTTCAATGACTGGGTTATGAATTTCTGTATCCGCAGGAACGGTGGCGTTTTCATAGCCGAGAGTCGGCTCTGGTATGTTCCTTACCTTTCAAAGTTGACCAAATGCTCACCTATGCTGCTCAGGACATGTTACATCGCAATGCCGCTCTATATTTGCGGATTCGTCGTCTTGGGCGCTTCGTTCCAGATGCACCTCAGCGCCGGGGCACTGGTCATGGGCTGGGGTATTGCCGAAGTTGCTGTCATGATCAACACCGTCGCTGTTTGTGAGTTGAGCGATCTTGAGATGTGCTTTGGGACGTACTAAGCTGAGGGGATGCCTACAGACGCGTACTGCAACGATTGCTTCCCGAAGATGCAGGGTGAGATCTCTGCGCTGATCAACCTCGCGCGTACACTTGGCGGCTTCAGTGTTGCCTACTTCCAAGTCCCGTGGGCGATGAAGAACGGCGCGCTTCAAACATTCGGCGTCGAGGCTGCGATTGTCGTGGCCCTCTTCCTCTTCATTGTCCCTACTTTGCAACTCAAAGGTGGTGTGCTGCGGGTGAGTCAGACTGACAAGACTGACAGCGCGAGTTGAGTGAGTTGCTGACCTTTCGACTATAGGAGCGGTACTCGATGTAGACGACTGTTGTATCAAGATTCTGTAAGATATGATCTGTAATGTGTCTGTGACGAGTTAGTCCGGTTAGCCCTGTATGTTACGCAAAACACAAAATCTTGTTCATGAACGCGAGACGCGAGAGCCCGAAATCCTTCAAAGCGAGCAAAGCTATACTCCCAAGCAATGATGACATACAAGTACAATGAGATGCTCAACCAGTACATGAAAGTCCCGAGTCCAACCCACGCGCCATCTCCCGAGGCATCAACTAGACCCCCATGGGTCTGGCTGCCGTACCAATCCTGGTATTCCTCCTGGACGTCTTGCCACCGCCAGGCTTCTCCATAGCGGACTTCAACGCCCGGATCGTCGACACGATCTCCGCTAGATGCATACAGTCAGCACCACAGCACAGACGACAAATCCAATGATATAGCGCACCTGCCAACTTCGGGCTCTCAGCCTCAAACTCATATCGTTTGCTACGGTCCGCCCCGCTGTGCACGATGAGCTTAAACATCGCACTGTTCTTGCTCGACTGCGAGCACGTAACGACGCTCTTGAGATGATATGAGGATGTCTTGCCGCTATCGAAGACATGCTTTGCCTTGGAGACCGTGGGTATAATCTGCATAGATGGATCGGTGATGGTGCACGAAAAAGCAAGCACGGGACATACGTG
The DNA here is from genome assembly GCA_029747595.1 of Trametes cubensis. Lineage (NCBI taxonomy): Eukaryota > Fungi > Basidiomycota > Agaricomycetes > Polyporales > Polyporaceae > Trametes > Trametes cubensis. The sequence goes on from JAPEVG010000116.1 coordinate 5,181, forward strand.
GATATAGCCACCATCGATGGCTAGCGTACGCGCACTGCGCGCGACCAACATTGGAACCTTGCGATATACGACGAATCTCTGTGATAGCGACACATGAGATCACCGTGGATGGTCAAAGGGTTGAGAGCCCACCTTGTAGGCGTTCATGAGGTCAAACATCTGACTGAGTGACTGCTCCTGGATAGCCACGTCCGTAGTGAAGATAGATGCTACCAATACTAGTCAGCCAGGGCCGTGTTGAGTGAGTTAACAGATGGCCTCACCATTTGGGTCAGTAGTGCCCTTGCGCTCCCGGATCTCAACACCGAATTCGCGCAGCATATTCTTCTTCATGAGGATTAGGTCGCGCTTCCCTTGCAGGCTCCGTACAGTCCGATCGAGTGGTATGTTCATCTTCACCTCCCCGGCCTCCACGACAAGCGCGTAGTCCTTGGGGTCGTTCAACTTCCGTTTCTGACATACAGCATCGAGAACCTCCGCCATGTACATTCCACCAGACCTACGTGCGAGTCAACGTGAGTAGACGAGTGAGCGATGATAATGCCATGGCACATACGCTTGAATCGTGGTAGAGACGTGGCCTGGTTCGTCTGCAGCGCTAGCGATGCGGATACGAAGGAATATTGGCGGCCCGTGGCTTGAAGACGGCCCAAGCGAGCTAGGGAACATGCCGACTGAGGTGCCAAGGGAACTGAGACCAGCACTCGTGCCAAGTAGAGTGTCTGCGGGTGGTGCGAGGGTAGAAGTATTGGATGGTGCATTGAGCAGTCCAGTAGACTTCTTCTTGACGACGACGCGTGAAATCCGACGTTGAATCTTGGATTCTAGTATCTTGTTCTGCTGGACTGGAGCGGATAGATAGTGAGCCTGGATTCTTGGTGAAAGGGAAGCATATACCTACTTTGAGATGGGGTTGCTTCCAGAACAGCGTAAGCATCGAAGTTGAACTTGGAGATCTTCCCTGTACGATCCGGAGCTAGTGGTATACCGTCAGTGCGGTCGCGTATTACATGGCTTCTGCGATGACTTACGAGGAAAGTCTTCATCTACTTCTCCATCTTCTTCCGCAATACGCAAAATCCAACCGACCGCTGAACATTTGATAGCCCACTTCGGGTCCTCTTCCCCGTCCAGACCCTCGTCGATCTTCGGGAGCCACCCCTCCTCCCAATACGTCCACAGCGCGTATCCAAGAACCTCCTCGACCGTCGCATCTTTCCTCACGCTGAGCTCGAGCGCCTGACCAGCAGGCTTGCGAGCCATTGGGAAGAACACGCGAACGATCATGCTCTCACTCTCCGCACGCCCAGATATCGCACTGTAGAGCTCGGCGAAGGGGTTTGATGACGACGTATTGGACGTCGCTGCAAGCATCGCTGTGAGCGCCGACTTGACAGGACGACGCGGCGGTATTGGACGGCGTGCGAACATGCTTGGAGGTGTTGCTCCCGTCGGACCCTCCGGCCTTGTCTTCTTCGAGCGTGCATCCCCAGGTTGTTCCGTTCCACCACTGTCCCCATCAGCTATAGGAGCAGGAGTGACCATCTCGAACATTTCTTCAATGTTCTGCCCGTCTTCCCGAGGCTCAGGAGAGACCGAGGGTCGCTCCCGTTCCTCGCCATGCTTGCCTTCGCGGACGGGGCTAAGACGACTCGCGCGTGCACTGGTACTTGGCGGTATGGACGACGCGATCATAGAGGAGTTCGTAGACATCATAGAATTCGACCCAGAGAGTATAGATGCGCCTTCCGACGCGCTATCAGAGTTCATACCTAAACCGCGGCCTGCCGCAAATTCTCTGCGCACAATGAAGTACATCATCGACACTCTGTCAAGTAACGATTGAGGACTCACGGATCGAATTCATCGTCATTGGCCTCCATGCTATCATCGGCCTCTCCACCCATGTCAGAATCTTCATCTTCGTCCTCCGGAAGTATCTCCTCTTCTGAAGATTCTGCTTCAGACGACGAGGACGATATCTCCGGGTTCAAGTTTTGCGCAGGCATAGGAACTCGCGGAGGCATTCCCGGAGCGTTTGCGCGGGCCATCATACGCATCCGTCTCCTTGCTTCCATTTCCGCCGCCATCTTGAACTTGGGCACGAACTCAGGCATTCGACGTGCTGGCTGTTGCGCCTGCGCGTCCGGTTGAGCCGACGCATCTCCGTTGGTGCCATTGGTGCTCGTATTGCCATTCTGCTGAGCGATAGGTGATGGGGACGCACTGTCCTTGACAGGCGATCTGGGTGTCTCGGGTTTGGTGGGGCTTATAGGAGTGGCTGCAATGACCTCCGTGGTGATCGGTGGCTCTTCAGAGGGAGCTGCACTGGCTGAGGCGTCTTTACCGGGAGCAGCAGCACCCCGGAGAGACATACGCACCGAATGTCTCTGCCCAGATGCCCGCTTACCGTTGACCCTGAGCCCGACCGCACCCGTTCGTGAAGGCCCCAGGATGGTGGTGGTGTACTTCAAGTTCGCCCCAGGGAATCCTGAGTGCCTACGTCGAGCAGACGGAGCCGACTCGTCGTCGCTCGGCGTCGGGCTACGGGGCATAGCGAGTTCGGGCCATCGCTCAACGTCTGCGAGACCTGATGCGACCACATAAGGGTTTGCTTGGTACCCGGAGTCTAGAGAGATGATGCGTGGGCCATAGGGATCGTCGATGTTTCGCAAATAGTTCAAGCGCAGGTTGTGGATAAGGTAACTAGGCGATACCGTTGAAGAGTCTATGCCGCGAGCGAAGCACCCCGTACTCACTCAGTGTCACTGATCAGCGACATATCCTACCACTGCAATCTTCGCAGCCCGCAAGTAATGTGGGTAGCCCTGGACAACTCCAGAATCTTGTTGCAAGGCACAGTGAGACGGTGCGTGTCAAGCTAGATGTATCGTCCAGCTCGGTACAAAGTGCAAGATGAAAGGCAGTTGTGAGTCCGGCAATCGTCGAAGATAAGCTTAAGCTTGAAGCAGTAAATACTACTAGAAGTTCTACTAGTAGAAGCTGATAAGTAAGCTCAGTAAGCGGCCTACATCTAATCCCCGACTTCCAATCAAGACCCCGCATCTACTAGTAGAAGCTGATAAGTTCCGATTCTTCACATAGAATCGGTTATCATACCCTTGCTGTCCTCTCCTCTTCACGTGACTACTCATGCACCCGGTCGGACCCGTCCTTCCCTCCGGCCATTTCCTGGTGTGCTGTTTCGCTAACCTCTCCGGGCCGCCTTTCCCGCGAAATATTCTGTGTTGGACTTTGGACCCGGTCGGACCCGTCTTACCCTCCGGTTTTCCCCGCAGGCTGAAGGGATCCGTCTCACTGACACTGTGCACAGTGACATGTCCAGCTGCCCAAATCAAAACAAATTCATCCCTACATCTTGCAAGCATCAAACAATTTACGGGCACAGTCTCAGTCGGTACCGTTGCTGTCGCTGCAGGGAACCGTAACATACGATATCGGACTCGTTCATCCGCGGTTTATTTAAACAATCAACAGGTCGTAAAGCTACGGGATACGGGCAAGAATTACTACGAGCGGTCTTTCTGATAATTACTATTTGGACCACCGAACCTGTGCCGCATTGACGACCCTCCATACGGAAAGAGCACACGGCCTGCCACAGGTCACCAAAGTGGACACGGACATGGTGGAGAAGATGGAGGGTAAGGCGTGCACAGAGGGAAGGCACGTTGGGCACTGTGCACGGCAAGGATACATCTGCTGCCAGCTCGAAATTCTACCTGCGCTAGACACTCTTTTGTGATTGAAAACAGTACCGAGTTTGTGATTGTAAAACATTGTGCTACCTCGCGTTCACCTTTGCGCACAATCACCTCGCCGTCCACATACCTCCGTGTCTGCCTGAAAACGGTCAGTATTCAATTACGACCATGACCGCTGTGCACCTCGCCCAAAGAACGAGAGCACGGGAGGGCAGACAAGTTGTTGTCGGCCATATAATAATAAGTTCTACGCCTTCAGGTCGCACAAGCAAACCACGACAAGATTCAGACCTCACCTTGAAGAATCGGATCCGGGGCGGCGCCGCCCGCCCGTTCTAAAGCAAGTAAGCTCAGTAAGCGGCCTACATCTAATCCCCGACTTCCAAGCAAGACCCCGCAATAACGATCGGGATAAATATAGACTACTGCGTGCATTAGTAACAAGCCGTTACTTGCTTAATACCAGTAGTAGTCAGCAGTATCATTTCGTAGTTACTCATACTCATCCGTCTCTTGTAATTTGAACTATTGCGCCAACATAATCTCACATTGACGCATAACAAACCAGTATAATGATACAATACGTCCAAGTTGATTGAAGTTGAAAGTCCTGAGATCGAGGGTTCGTGCATCGAGCTGTGAATTCTGCGTGTCCTATGTCATAGGTCCCCCGATGCGATGCAGAACAACCTCCTGAATATGCCTGCCATTGCCATCCATCTACACCTCGCGCGTCAGCTACGCTCCTATCCATAGCAACCTATAGCAAGACCACACGCACCTTCAAGCCAACGATAATGTCCTCATCGAGCAGCACACTCTCATACTCGTCTGGTGAGGCAAAGCTCGTCTCAATATACGGCAGTGACGACTGCGGGGGCATCTCCCACGCGCTGGGGTCCGCGACCATGGTCGTCCCAAGCACGACCCTGACTCGCCGCTCCTGTTGGATTTGGAGGACGTCCGAGCCTTCCTCGTGTCCCTCGCCATCTTCTTCCGGGTTATCTACCTCACCGTCTTCATTCTCACCATCTTCATCTTCATCTTCATCTTCATCGCCTTCATCTACATCCAGCTTCTGGCTCCACTCGTAGTATTCTCTCTCCAAGATGCTCTCTCCAGGGAGCGCGCCGAAGGGCTCGCCGTTCATAGAGCGAGTGTGCAAGTATCGTCGTATGGACAGTTGGTTGAAGTCATACACGCGCAACCGTCCGTCTGACCGCACCCGCACGAATCGCTGACCGCAGGTGGTCGTAATCCAGCGCGTACCCGCGAGTTCGTCTGCAAACCAGCGTGTCACCGCGGGGCCCCACGTCTCCCATGGAATCGTGACGGGATACGCTTCGCCGTCGGTGTCGTCGTCTTCGCTCCTAGATGCATCATTGAGGCGCACACTCCGCCGAGTGTGTCGGTGGGGGTCGTAGAACGGATGGAAGAATGCTCCGGGCACATATGGAACGTCCTCATCCGTGCCCTCCGCGTCCGAATGCTGATCAACGCTCCTGTATTCGTCTGACAACTCAGGCCCAGGCTCCTCTGTTGCGGGATCGACAACTGCCTCATTCTGGCGATGTTTCAAAGCATCTTGCGTGATTTTCAGGAGAGAAGACCGGTGAACGATCATCGTGTACACGCGTGTAACCCCAATGGCCAGCCGAATATGTAGGTGCAAGATCATGATAGCCTTCTCTGGGTCGGAGTAGAAGGGAACAGCTCTGTCGGCGTGTGTCGCAGAGGAGAGAGGTCCTCGTGGATTGGGTTCGCATCGACATGTCATGCGTAAGACAAGCGCGCCAGGATGGAGAGGGGGCAGTTGTAAAACACACGTCGTCTTCAGGAAAGGTATCTGAGGGCGAGAGCTCGTACTGGCCTCTGTGTTGGAGGATGTAGAGTCGGGTGGACGAGACGCAGCTAGTTCGTCGGCGAACTGGCAGACCTCGAGCGCATTGGTTGGGATGATAGGGAGTACGACGGTGTCCGGCGACAGTAGAACGAACGAGTTGAACATGGTCGGATCCGAATATAAGCGCTTCTGACTCTAGCATTCCATAGTTATTTTGGTCATCCTCTCGGCATGCACACGACAGGGTCCGTCCGGTACTCACGACTTTTGGCTCGCCTGTCTTCCAGTTGTACACCACAAGGGTGACGGGGTCGGCGTTGACGAAGGGAAAGTAGTTATTCAGGAGGAAACAGAGTGTGTCCCCAGATATTTCTAGCATAATACTGCAGTGTCCGGGGAGGTAGTATATGTTCTCAAAGTGAAGTACGGGTTTTGCAGCAGCGGGATGCGGTTGTCCCGTCGAGTGCTTGAGCAAGTGAATGTCGACCGAGGCTATCATTTGGGCCTCATGTACGTATCTAGTTTAATGCTGACTGTTCAACAACCGTCTCGGAGGGCGAAAAGCGATGTACGCACGAATAAGTAACAAGAGCAATCAAGTCGTGCTCCTGAATGGCCAGCCCCACATCGATGACCTGCTTACCAAGGTCAATATTAGACCACAATGCGCGAGTATCCTGTTCTTCCGCATGGGAGAAAGCAGAGTGCAAGTTGATTGTATGAACTGCATCCGTTCCCGTCAGATTCTCGCTGTGCCTGCGTTCTCCGAGAAGCAGCGTCCCGCCAGTTAGGTCGTATATGCCCGAGGGGTTATGGTTGAGCGCAATGGACCTCCGGTCTGACAGGTCGAGTAATCTCCACGCCTCTTCCTTAGCGCGTAGGATTCGTAGCCGTTCGCCAGGCACGAGACGCGACGCTGGGTTGTCCATCATACCGGCGACGCGCAGTTCGAGCGCGTACTGTAGTGCGGAATCCGACTTGACAACACCACGCAGACGAGTGCATACTTGCTGTAGCCTCAATATGTCTTCAAAATCGAGCGCAGAAGCGATGAAGACAAGGAGCTCGTCCGGGAGGTCGAGGAGGGACATGGTGGGATGACAACGTGCAACCAGCGGTGGCGGAAAACGTCTGGCCCAAATTCGAGGCGCGTATGGGCGCCTATTGGCTCGGCTGCTCTTTCTCTCGTCCGTCCATTGACCAAGGTATGGTTTGCTGAGTTCGCGTCGAGGATGCCCGCTAACGCTTAGAAAGGACGAAGGAACCATGTTGCCCCACTACCTTTGCTCACACATTCAAAATGCGTTCCGTGCGCGGCACCAGCACATCGCTGTTCCTCACAGCACACAAAACCTCGCCATTCTCTCCATCCTTCTCCGCGCTGGCTTCCTCTCGAACGTAACACGCGGAACAATCGAAGCACCTTCACCGACGGACTTTCTGGCAGTCAGCGACTCCCACAAGCGGATATGGGCAGACTTGAAGTACCGGGACGACCGACCAGTGCTCTCTGAGATGGAGCTCATTAGCCGGCCGAGCAAGCCTATCTTTATGGACCTGAGCGAGATCCGGAGGATGTGTACCGGGCGCCGAGTGCAGAACGTCAAGCCTCTTCGTATGGGCGAGATTGCGATTGTCAAGACGAAGGACAAGGAGAACCAGTGGCTGGAGGCGCGGGAGGCATTGCAGATGAGGATACCTGGCGAGGTGATCTGTCGGGCATGGTAGACGTTGCACACCTGAGGGATAACAGTGAGTCGATTCCACTTGTAGGCATCTTGATTCATTATGAGCTCATGAACTCGACACGCACAGTATTCTATACTACAGCTCCATATGTTGCTCTCGTGGATAGACCGAGAGCGTAATTCATCTGCATACATCACCTCGCTTGTTTGCAGTATGGGTCGTTGTAGAACATCCACGCAAGGAGACACCGTTCTGCTCCCGTGGTACGTTTCCTGAATATGCCGGATTACTGACACGATTCGAGCCGTCGAAGATACTACGGCATTCATCGAGAAGAGAAGTTCTAAGAATTCTTCCCGTCGCTCGCAAACTAGAAACACTCCCCAAAATGAACTGATCCTCATAGCAAAGTCAGAACGCACTCGAAAACTACAAAACGGGAGCGTCGTGTCGTTCCTCCCCCAAGCCCTCCCAAACAACTATAGCTATCTCCGGCTTCCGCGGAAACTCCGTTTCCTCAAGCCCATTCTTCTTGGCTTGTGTCTTCCATGCGTCGGGGTAAACGACCCCGCAGCTCTGAAGGCCCAAGATATCCCATATCTCTGTCGAAAGACGCTTTCTCTACTGCGAGAACCTCGGCGGTCAATATTCCGTCATGTCATTGGAGGATGGCGAGCCGTCCGTACCTGGGCAACTCTGCGGTATACGACCTCATAGCGGCCTCGGAGTCTGGAGGAATCAAAGCTAGCCGTTACTTCATCGACACGACCATCGTCATCTGCTGTACGCGGGTTCTGCTCTATAACCAAACTTGATGGTGTTCCCGTACCTCCCGGGCGGTTGTATATGTGAGAAGTAAGAGGCGTAACAGGGCCTGCAGCTCGTCGAATTGACATGGGCTTGAAGGAGGACTGCGAAGCGTCGTCGTGCGTTGTGCTCTTGATTTGTCCACCATGGCGAACTTCTGCACCGCGCCTAGATGTCGAGGCTAGGGAAATATCATGCGGGGTGCTCCGAGGTGGAGGCGGACGATAGGGCGCAGTTCTTGTCCGTGCTCTACTGCTGGTGTCTTGCGTACCTGCATCTACACCCTCTCGCGCCCACCGCGCGGTCACCGCAGCACCTATACCCGCACGGAGAGGGACCTTGAACTTCTGAGTGGTCGCCCAGCTCCCTCTCGCCTGCTTGCCATCCCCCGTACGCGTTTTTTTTTTGGCGGGGAGCGTCGACCATTCTGCAGAGGGAGAACGGGAGGCATGGTATGCGTCGCGTCTGGGCGAAGCTTTGCGGGGATGTGCGGAAGTGTTGGACGGCTTTCGGGAGGCTGGGCTCAATGGCGGAGATGAGGAGTGTAGTAGCTTGGGTCGAATATCTGATTGTCCGTAGAAAGTGTGTGTGTCCGCCGTAGGCGAGAAACTTCGTGGTTCATCTTCTGTAGCGGAGAATCTGGGTGGCTCAGTGGAGATGAACCTCTTGGGCTGTCCTTGAGTAACGTGGAATGCGAAGTGGTTGAGAGTAGGACGAGGAAGCGCAAGCACCGTATTCGAGCGATGGTCGAACTAGGACAGTCGCGGCATGAGAACAGTGTGATTGTTAGACTATATGCACCCACTTCAGACGGAACGGGGCTGTGTTCGCGTTTAGGGGGGCCCGCAGAGACCGACAACAGTGAATGCGGTTGATCTACATAGCCAAGGCTTGGAGAGCGCCATTCCTGTTTCCGTGTCGGGGAGACTGTCAAGGGGACGGTAGGCCTCTGTGGCGTTTGTTCGACTGGAGCAAATGTCAGTCATTGGGGTTTACGAGCAGAGAAAGTCATGATACCACGTAAGGACGTAACAAGCTCGGTCCCTGCAGGGCTGTGAGGAGATAATCGCCCTGCTATCGCATCGCGTGGGGACATGAAGGAGTGACTGCCTTCTCCCTTCGGGGACCGGCATTTGGGTGTCGTGGTCGTTTCTCTCTCACTGATGTCCGCTATAGGCTGTGGAGCATTGTGAGCTGTCTGAGGATGAGCGTCTATGTGAACGCTGTCGTAGTGTTGAGGTGCTACTGTAGGCGAAAGACGTCCCCAAACTTGAGCATGCCGAGACGAGGCTTGTCGAACAATTAGTTCACCAGGCTGAGCTCCAGTAGAAGCAGAGACCGCAGGTCCAGTCCCAGAAAGAGCATTGTGTCCAGAATCAAGACTTGCGATCAGGGGGCGCATGAGATCATCTCCTGCGCGTTTGTGCAGCACATGAGGCTGATAGATCTCGTCCACTAGGGTCTCATCAGAGGGTATATGCGCTTCATCCTCAGAACAAGATACCGCATGAGATGGTGGAAGCCTTGGAACTAGAGTCACAGCAGTAGAAGGGAGTTTCCGAGCGATGATAGGCGGACCAGCGGGCTGGCATTCAGATGTAGGCGGTTTCCTCGCTTGCTGGCGTAGCATTTCGAGCACTGAGGCATTTGCGTTAGCGTTCTTTGGATGATGAGGTTTCACAGGAACAGCAGTGGAAGGCCGAGTTGTACGGGTGACAGCATTTGCTCGTGCTATTGACCAAGGGTTGGGTTTGTACGTAGCAGCATCCGCTCGTGAGGCAAGGTCTAGTTCTCCCAGAAGTCGAGACTCCTCCGAGGCAGGCATGGGCTGACTTGGAGCGTCATCGTTGTCGCTTTCATCGCTGGAGCCATCGTCGTCGATGCAGCGTCCACGTAGACTTAACGACCAGCAGTCGTCGGCCTTTGACTTCTTGAGAGGCATCGTACGCGGGACCCGAGTGGAACGAAAGAAAGCGGCACCGGCAAAACGCGAGGGCAGGTACGCGTGTAAATGTCACGTGCTAACAAACGCGCGGTGGCGTGACTGGTTTGGATCGTTGGTTCGGTTCTTGTTCCCGTCTCGACTCCAGTCTCCCGACGTGCTTTGTCTCCATCCGCTTTGTCTCTGGACGCCCAGAACCTCCTCTTTGCATAAACAATTAGCACATGCTATGGAGAATGTGCCTCCTCTTCCTCACAAGATGACCGGCGACGACCATGACCTCCCTTCCCTCGGTGACTTGCTCCGCTCGAAGCGCAACGTGAAGGCCTCGAGGCAAAAGCGATCACAAGCCTTGAACGCCAGAACTAATGCCGATAACGATGATGAGGACCCTCGAGATGAATCTGGGCTCTTAACACCTCCATCGTCCCAGCAAGACGACGATATGGATCCCGCGAGGATGCTGTTCAGTCCACCCCCGGAGGAGGTTCTCAGAAGTCATAGTCGCAGTTCGGTGAGTCCATAATCCACCGTACTATCATCAAGCTCTATCGTTAGGAGTCGTCATTGCAATGGGTTGTGCACGAGACGGATAACATTATTTGCTCTCTGGGCACCGTGCTTCGAGATGGCACCCGAACGGTCCCTTCTCAAGCACGCGTCAAAACGCATCGATTCCATCGTGCCCCTGCTATGATGCCGCATTGCGATAAAATAACTGGTAGCATGGATTCGGATGAACATACCAGTCATTGAATTGTAGGGAAGAAGCAAGCTGTCAGCATCCTAATTGCGAATTATGCAACGGTTTCGAGGCGCGAGGCCGATACGTAAGGGAACAGCTCCCAGCTGCATCGATCGCTGCCTACGATCCCCATTCGTACTCATCTGGGGACGAACACTCGTCCTCACTCTCAACACCGTACCTAGGCAGTGATTAACATAGGCCGTCTTAGGTTACCCGCGCCCGCTCGGTGCCGGTCCAATTACCATTCACACCTTCTCTTCTCGCCGACCCCCCACCTCCCTCCACCAAGCGGAAGCGCAATGGACACAAACGATCAGTATCACAAACCACTCTCAGTTCTATACCAGATGGACCTTCTACGAACTCGCAGCCTGCCGCGGAAGCCACTCCCAACCCGAAACCTCGAAAGCAATCAAAGCGCAATGTGACACCTTCCATGCTCAACGAGTCTCCTACCCACCCCACAGTTGAGCTCCCGGATGAGCCGACTACGCCGACTCGCGCTTCGTCTCAGCGCCGCAGTCAGTCACCCAGCAAGCGAGCCCTTTACCTCTCCCCTCACCATGGCAATCCGAACGCGGACTATATCGCGCCACTGCCGGCCATCTCCCGACAGAGCATCTCTGCACGACGGCGCTCTGCAACACCAGTACCTCCTTACGAACCCCCGCGCGAGCGCTTCACACCTCCACGCGAAATTGTCCACACTCCACCCCAAGCCATCCAATCACCAACGAAGATGTCGAAATCAAGCAAGCGTAAGTCTGTAACATCGACAAAGAATACGAAGAAGCTGGTTCTGGTGATCAAGAAAGAGCCGCCGGAGGTCGACCTTTCTGCTCCCCCACCCCCGCCGTCGCCAACGGACGATCCGCTTCTGCTTAAAGGTGACGAATTGCCACCCCGGCAACAGAAACCTCATAGCAGCCGAATCGCCACACCACCATCTACGCACGCGCGCGACACTCCCTCTATTGCCTCTAGTTCGCCTGCCAGTCCTTCTCGCGAGGGTGGTGGTGGGCGCCTCCCCGACCTCAATTCTAGTATGGATGTGAGCATGCGGGACGTGAGCTATGACAGCATGGATGATTCCTTCTCTGGTCCCTCGGCGCCCCTTTTCGACTTCAACGCGCAAGAGAGTAGCCATGCCTGGGACGACGTGGACTCCGACGATTCTGATGACTTCGACCAGACAGGCGAGTACACCGGTCGGTTCAAAGTACTCACCGTTCCTACCAAGGCCGATCCTCCGAGCAGCTGCACTCGCACAAGGCAGGAAGCATGGGGCCATCCGATCAGTCCGTTCCCAAGTTCTACAGGGCGACGGACAAGCCTTCCTAGCTCACCACCGTTGAGACCGGCACCGGACGATGACGGTGTCGAGCCCCAAGAAAGCCCAGATGAAGATGACGTCCTCATTTTGGACGAGCCTGTGGAAGTGGATACTACGCAGATCGTGCAGGAGGGGGAGCTATCTTACGACTCTATTCAGAGGCCGGGGCTCACCTTACAAGTCCATGGCACGCCTCAGGCTCAGTCCTTGGACCGTTCGCCTTCTCCGCTTCCAATTGTGGACGTACCAGAGCCAGGGGATATCACCGTTGTGCATCGGCCTCACGAACACCACGTACGCTTTGCTGCACAGAGGTCATCGGACGAAGAAGAGGACGAGGAGGACGAGGGGGATGTTCACATGGAGGATACGTCTCTCAATGGCGCTCAGGATCATCAAGAGCAACATCCCGATTCACCCAAAGTTAACGGGGAGCCGAGCGAAAGTCGCATGTCAGTAGACTTGCCGCTGGACGAGGTTGTACCCCAAGAGGATGGCGACTCCAGCGATGAGGAGACAGTGGACCGCGAGCTATCGCGTGAGCCCGACCCTGAGAGCGACAACGAAGATCATCGTCCGCGGCCCACTGTCCTAACAACTCCTCGTGCGACGACCCCCGCACGTTCACTCTCGCCGCAGACGGATGGCCAGCCTCGTCCCCGCGGTTTTCTTTCCATTACCTCACCTCTTCGTCGACAGAAGTCTCCCCAGCCACCGTCTGCTCATGGGCGGAGCGTCTCGCCGTTTCCATCAATCCACTCCGTCTTTGAGACGCCCGCCGGTCCTGATATCTCTCGAGTGCACGTAGGGGACGCTGCGGCCATCTCTACCCCTCGAGAGAGGGAAGAAACTCAGGAGACTGCTGTTGAAATGGACATTGAAGAAGGTAGCAAAGCCGATGCTGCGACAGACGTTGAGGAAGGGAGCGACGACGACAGCGAAGAGCTGGATGGGGGNTGTCATCAAGATCACTAGTGGCGACCCACGAGCCGCTGCTCGCGCCGCGGCAATACTGAAGATGGTGCGTTGACACTTGTTCCTTGTGACTAGCGATCGTCCTGACCCCTCCATCAGCATGACTACGACTTTATCATCAAGGATTCATCCCAGAAGCGCCGGCATTCGAGTGTGGACTCCGCTATGCGTAAAGCGCGTCGCAAGTCCGTCGTGGAGGGCGGCGTCAGCAAGCACAGTTCTCCCATGAAGCGACGACGCACTTTTGGCGGTGTCATTGGCGACAAGGTGGTCATTCCCGGCAGCCCAGTCATGACCGTCCCCGAACTCTTGCACGAAGCAGAGCGTTCGATCGAGCAGCGCGAGCGGAGCCTGCACACACCTGCCCGAGCCACATCGCTCCTTGGCGATATGAGCGCGTTCCAGGTCCCCNTGAGCAGACCGGCGTTCGAGACGCCCGGGCCTCGTCAGAAGGTACACGCTCGACCCCTCTTCAACTCGTCGGGACCCCGTAGCTGGGACAAGGACGATTGGAAGCTGTTGGACGCCTGTTTCACGGATGAACGGTTGGCCCTAGGCTCGCACAAGCGGCCACTCGGGGAAGCCGTGCTGGCTCCGGTGGACGATGTCGAGCTGGAGAAAGTTGTCGACAGGTTCTTGGAGCAAGCAGGTGGCGTGCCTGTCGAGGAATGTTGGCCTGGTTGGAACAGGTAGGAATCTCCCTCACCTCGCTCTCGACAGGATGTTCATCATTGCGCAGAGCCGATCTATTGCGAAGAACCCAAGCTTTGCAGAAGAAGCAGCGTTCTGGCAAAGTCGCACCCCCTACTCCCAGTGGCCGTTTCGGCTCTCTTTCGCTGTCGGAAGTCCCTGACTTCACGCCGCTACCAAGTCGGCAATCTTCCGTACAGCCCGGCGGGCTGCTACGCCGGGAATCGACGGTCAGCGTGGCGAGCAACAAGCCCTCTGTACCTGCATCTTTGCTTGCGCCTCGCTACTCGCATCTTCTTGAGGAGGCGATAGCCATCTCTAAGGGCGAAAGCCCTGTGGCCTCGTCCTCCACGCAACCTGTGGAGTACCGTAGCTTATCCGTTCCCGCGCCCGAATTGGATCACGAAGCTACACAGAACGAAGGAAATATCACGATCTCCGAAGTCCCGTCGTCGCTTGCCCCCAAGGTGGCTTCCGAGCCGCCTCAGCTTACGCCAAGCCGGTCCATCGCATCGCGCATGAAAGGATTCTTCTTTTCGTATCTCCCCACCGCAACGAAGAAGACGCAAACGAAGAAGGCACCAGCGCCCGCTCACCCTGGTCTACCCATCCCGCCTCCCGAGGTCTTCCAGAAACAACGCCCTCCCATCGCCACGCCTGTGTCCAAGCCCCCGTCCAAGCCAGTGCCACCGAAGGAGCTCGTCCAGCTTCAGCACGCGCCACCACCGAAACCGTCCATGATTCCCCGCCTGTCGCAGAAGCCGAAGCGGCTCGTAGAGTTGCACCCGGCGCCCCCACCACAGCCGCGCCCACGTTCGTCACTTGGGATTGTGAGCGACAGGCGGAGCAGCAGCGGGAGCGTGAAGGACTTGGTACGGAGCTTCGAGTCACTGAAGGAGCGCGAAGAACGCGAGAGGCAGGAGGAGATGACGCGGCTGCGCCGTGTGAAGAGCGTGAACGAGTGGGCTGCTGCGACTGGATCGCGGGGTCAAGGGCAACAGAACCAGAAGCCTACGTGGAAACCCTGAGTCTCGTGCCGGTATGTGACTGGTTGTCTGTTGGGCGCGACATGGGCGTGCTTGCACTTCAAGATGTGGATCCCCCCGACCTTATCTCTTATGTTGATCTCATGACGATATACTATATTTCCCAGCAGAGACTGTTTGGTATACCTGCACATTTTGTGTAATCTCTTGGCGCTGCGGTCGAACCGCGCTTCGCACTATGGTACAATATGGCGACGATACGTTTATGCACCCGTCTGGATCTTGTCTTCTATCTCCTAGCCCCTATGTTCATCCAATATACCTAGTAGAAACCAAGCTCTCCTTGGGTGGCCTTCATCGGCTCGTAAAGACCGTGTTGCTCGCCGAGCGCGTAGGTGAGGGTCATCCGTTGTAGGATAGAGGGCCCGTCTCCAGGGTCGCATTCGATCTGCAAATCCCGTCAACGTTTGCCCATGATGTAGAACTCGTGAAGGTGGAACTATACCAAGGAAATGATATCGTCGAGAAGATGCGCTTGTCCAGTAGTCATTCCGGGAAGCCCTTGGTAATTGACGTTCACAATGTGAACGTGAAAATGGTCTAGAGACAAGGATCAACAACAGAAGTAGGGTATCAACTGCGAGAGCACTCACAATACGAGGGCTGGTAGTGGATGAACATTCGAAGAGAACCATAATCGAGCCCCCAGCGCTCCTTGACGATCCGCGCAGCCTCCCGACGGATGTTCTTCAGCATCCCGAGGTGAGCCTTGTTGAGGTCGCGCAGGCTGTGGATTCCACGGTTGAAGGCGATCGCGACGAGGTAGAGAGAGCTGACGGTTGTGAGGTCCCACTTCATGTCGGGAAGCAAGACATAGCCCGATTCGGGCGAAGGGTCGCGGTAGAGGACCTTCTCGACTTCTGAAACGCCGTTCAGGATGTTCTCAACCCTGTGTAGGCTGTGAGCATCTTCAGGGCACTCTCGGACAGACCAGATTCCAGAGCGCACCATTGTGTCCTAGACGGCGGGAAGGCAGTGATATACGGCTTGACGATCCTCTCAAAGAGAGCAGGTGTCTCGTGGACGATTACGAAGTCTTGTTTGGAGTACTGTTCCGCAGACATACGTCTAGAGAATTGCCTTGGAGAGAGATGAAAGGCTGACCTTCCGTATGTGAACTTCCGTAGCAGGATGCACGATGTTGATTTTAACATCCGGACGGTCTTTCGAGGGTTCGAGCCAACCAAGCAACCAAGTGTACTGTCGATGGTAGTCGGTAAATTGCGGGACAAGGACTACAGCCGCTATACGAGCTTACAATGTCGGTGCTGTCGATGAGCTTGGTGTCCTCGAGTTGCCCGGGGAACAGCTGGTCGGCCTGCTCTCCGATCAGAGCCGTCTTCTCAATCCGCACTATAGCCTGTGCGGGTTCGGTCTTGCCCTCGACAGGGAGCGTTCCGAGGATGGTCAGCGCGTGCGTGATCGGATCTGCAGGGCATTTATTAAGAGGCACGTTCGCCAAAATCCTGCTATATTGGTAGCAGTTGGGCTACAACTCTTGCACTAGCATGACAACTCCAGAAAGCCAAGACTCAAGCGTCATCCCGCGTGCTCAGCTCGAGGAAATCCTCATACTGCCGTCATCGCATCGATGGAGCGTCTTTATATCCCATGAAGATATGAACTCGCAGCGATCGTAGACTAGACGCACCTTCATTCAAGACGCGTTCAAAGCGGAATCTCTGGAGCACCTGCAAATTGTACGCAGCCGCCATACCGACGTTGATACAGTAGTCGTGAGAGGTTCTAAAGAACGTAGTATCAATAACATGGTCTTTATTGAAGATGAGGACGTCCGGTCACCAAAAGTTAGGAGGGATCTTCGCACCAGCTTTAAGTCGCAGCGTTCGGAGGTTAGCGTAGTTAGCTCAGCGGTACTGGGGCACTTTGGGAAGGAGCAGCATGAGTTTCATGATCAAAATTCGCTGCAAGTCCTAGCAGTAAATGACCACGCGAGGCTCTGCATCATTTCCAAAAGCAGCTCCTGAGAAGCTACCTACGTCAGATGATCGCAAAACCACAGGAATTCACCTCTATGGACTGGGAGGAGCAGTGTCGATACTGATAGGTTGTGGTACTGGGAGAAATAAATAGACATCTGTGGACATTCATCCCGACGGAGTAGTAACTCAAGTACTTACTACTACATGATATTTAGCGAATTGTCTTTCATTCCAATTATTATTCGTATTATGTAACTGCTCCTTAGTTAACTTTGTATAGTACGGCTTGACACGGTTAATAAAAGTAAGTAATGGTTTTTACGCTGCATAGATGTAATCAATTTCTTCCTTCGTAGTGAGTGATCAAGTCAACGCACGTGCGATCAGGATTTGCGTACAACGGGCGCTTCAGCGATCCTGCTGCCTGCAGCTTGAGAGGAGACATGTGCAGCATGTCTCGTTTATCTATAGCAGTCTTCAATGCACTCTTCCGACGGCCCCGGCCCTGGGCACCACCTGACCTCTGTTCGCGAAGCGTGGTGGATAGCATATAAGGAGGTTCAGCTTGAGCTTCAAGGAAGTAGGTCTCTTGCGTCCTCCCCAACGTCGCCATCACGGTATGTACAACTCAGAGGATACTGCAGGCCAGCCGCTAAAGCGTTCGGTCCTATAACAGTCGCGCGTGCGGAACACGCGCGAAGGATACCGCTCAATGGCTATGTTGCTATTCTTGTGTGCTGTGGCTGCCCCGCTAGCGTTCGCTTTCCCAGTCGCACAGACCAAATATGGCCTCCCGCGTGGTCAGTATTCTCAAACGGTTCTCGTTCACTTACACGCTGAACATCTCTATTGCAGGTCTATCACAGGCTTATTCTAGTGCTCTGGCGGGACGCCAGGACGCGGACCTTGACCCGTACCCGTTCAAGCCACGCCTGACGTTCCGACCAGATGGCACCTTCAAAATCACTGTCTTCTCCGACCTCCACTATGGAGAGAACCCGTGGGACACCTGGGGTCCTCAGCAGGATGCGAACAGCACCCAATTGATGAACACCGTCTTGGAAGACGAGAAGCCGGACTATGTGTGCGTAGTTGTGGCATCTCGCTCGGTTCTAATGTCACATACTCATTGGATTTCTGCCAGCGTGCTAAATGGCGACCTGATTACTGGGGAAAGTGAGTGATATCTCCTGGCTTGTGCGGAGCCACTGTGCCCTTTGCTGAGTGCATATCGCAGACACCTTCCGCCAGAACTCTACCACGCTCATTGACGAGATCGTCGCACCGCTGAACAGGCTCAGGATTCCCTTCTCTTCTACTCATGGGGTGAGCCCCAATGACTGCGAGGACGTGAAGCCGTGATCCTCACCATGCACTTACAGAATCACGATAATGAACCGAACATCACGCATGCTGAAGAGATCAAGAGAGAGCAGCTCGTTGCCCCTCTTAGTTATACGCGTGTGGCACCGGCGTGGGCGGACGGTGAGGGTTATGGCCCGGGGACATACTGGGTACCGGTAAGTCCGCCGATGTGAGTTGTGCGATATTCTAGCTTATATATGCCAACGAATCTGGACGCAGGTGTATACGAGGAATACAGGTAAACAAAAGTGCTAGCAAGAAGAGTCGTTCTGACCTCTATGTACGAAGATCGGGCCCCGTCACTTATTCTCTGGTTCTTCGACTCTCGAGGTAACGTCGTGCTTTTGCACAACACTCATACTCGTGTCCACTTATCCTGAACGTAACGCAGGCGGATTCAGTGAGGGCGCGAATTCTACTGCCCTACCCGACTGGGTGGACGAGAGTGTCGCAGACTGGATCACGCTCACTGTCTCACATATGAATGCCGCATGGGGCCCCGCAGAGCAAGTCGCAAGGGGCTCTTTGGTATTCGTCCACATTCCGCCGTAAGCCTAGCGGGCGCTTTGATGCTGGCGATTTGGTTGATCACAAACGTTCCGAACCATAGCCACGCCGTGCAAGCTCTCCAGCCTGGGCTGAATAGTACCCAAGATCCGGGTCTCAATGGTTCGTGAAATGGGCTGTACCGCGTTCTGAATTGACGAATTGTGTCGTGCAGCCGATCTCCTTGGGGAAGGATCCACGCAAGCCACCAGTGATCCTACAAACAACGGGAAGGATCAGCCATACTGGGATGCGGTCAACGCTCAGATCAAGAACCTGCACGGTGTGATATCCGGTCATGGTGCGTTTCTTCTCGTACTCGTATGCATCTACACTGGCACAAAGCTGAATATGCACACGCATGTCGAAGACCACGGCAATGAGTGGTGTAAACGCGAGCCCACTAAGAACGTCATCTTCTGTTTTGACAAGCACTCTGGGTGAGTTGACTGATATCGCCAACAGGTAATTACTTCGTAACGAGACTCATCGTGGGCTGGATCGCAGATATGGAGGTTACAGCAGCGCAGGATGGGGCCACGGCGTGCGCAATGTCGTCTTTCGATCGCCCAATCCAAGCGTCGGACCAGAGACTTGGATCAGGATGCAAGACGGGGAGACACACGCACGCATCATCATGGACGACTCTTACAACTAGCTCTGGCTTCAACCGTAGTCGATGTACGCGGATGAGGGACAATCATGCATTAGCAGTAGGAGATAAATGAAGTACATGAATGTGTGCGACAGATAGTCGGACGGCCACATAGCGTCAGCGATGGATCCGATAGAACAGCCGCACGGTCGACGAGAGCCACGAAGGTCTCCGCGTCGAGCCTCGCGATATTGCACACATGTCCACCCAACCTTCCTGTTGCCTTGCGGCAATCCAGCGGGCTCTTTGTTGGTGCGTGGTGGAAGTAGATCGGAGGACATAGGGTGAAAGAGATCCTACTGGGCATGGAGTTGCACGGAGCTACGCTTACAATGAACGAAATAGACATTCACTCAGACAAGCAGACTGGGTCCCATGAGCTCACAAGACGATGTCGCAGAATGCAGAGCAAGAATGATTCGGAGGACAAGACAGACGAGCCGCACTTAGCGCGCGACGTGGCTAACCTATTGTTGTGGTGTATTTGTGCTGCGGCAAGTGCCGGGGCATTGTTCGAATGGGAGAGGGGATAGACGCCCAGACTGTATCTGTTGTCTGACTCTCTGGCCAGACGTTGCCATCGCCATAAACCCACACTCCGTGCTGAGCCGCCCTTTTCTCCTTTCACCACACCTCCATCTCTCTTCCACATCTCGTGTGCATCGCGTTTATTCCCTCACGACAAGTCTCTTTCTGCGCGATGCCGAGAACTCGAGGCGCGGTCAAACTTTCCGCAGGCGGCCCAGCACTCGTCCCCGCACCCGCCCCACTCCCCGAACGTGCAACAGCAGCTTCTTCATCTTCATCGATGGCGTCGAAGAGACCTCCCATACGGCGTGCTTCCTCTGCTATGCCTGCTCTTCCCCCAACGCCTCCACGGACGACCCACAAGCGCAAGCGCCGTTCACGCTCGCGTGTTACCGACTCGTCGTCAGAGGAGGAAGATGAACACGAGGTGCCCGTCGTGGATTCAGATGGGGAGGACGAGAGGGTCAGCGGAGACCCACAGCGCAAGGTTGGCGCGTTGGTCATCGGCCACAAGCGGCGGCGGATGCTCACTCTGGACGCCATCGCGGAGGAGCTCAGTGAGGCCACAGCAGAGGACGCGTTTTGGATGGGTGAGCCCGGAGCGGGAAAGCTATCTGGACATGCTGGTGCGGCGAATAGCGAATCCAAACCGAGGCATAAGGTGGTCAAGAACAGAGGGCCAAGTAGAGCACGATCGCGCACTCGTTCGCCGTCGTCTTCTCCCCCGCCCGCACCGCATCTCTTGCGCCGTGGTCATACTGGTCTATTATCTCCACCTGCGTCGCGTCGCGCTCCTGCTATCGTGCCACGACCTGCGACGCCCCCGCCAGAGCCCGCACCCAGCAAGGAGAAGGGTAAAGCGCCGGAACACCCAGAGCGCGATTCGCCACACAACCCTTTCCTGGTCACCGATTCTCCAGCGTCGGGTCCTCCTAGTGACGTGCTGAGCTCGCCGGAACCGCGTACGCCTAGGAAGCACGTGGAACCACCGACTTTGACCTACGTTTTGTGCGTCCTTTTCCAACTTACATCCCCTCCCATCCTTGTCCCCATGGACGTGTCTTGGCCATTCTATCGTTGTATGGGATGCTGATACTGTTGTTTCTTTGTAGCCGTGGCGTGAGGACCCTGATGGCGAATCCGCACTACCGTTCTCCTGGTGCGACTGAAGAGGCTGCTGCGGCCGAGGCACGGGCTCGACTTCCTGTCAACCATCCGGACTTCTCTCCGTCTGACAACTGTGAGCCAAAGCTGCTGTTCCCCGAGGCGCGGCGTACCCGCAGGCGGGCGCATACTGTCATCGAGGCGCCTACCTCACCTACACCACGAGGCACGAAACGCCGCTCCGGATCCCACTCGTCCAGTGAAGAGGAGCGAGTTCGTACTAGGGCAAGTGGGAGTGGCAAGGCGAAGGCACCTGTAGCTGGTCCAGCTGCCGCGGTGGGTGCAGAGGAAGAGGACGTGACTGCGATGTCCGCAGCCCTGGCCGAACGGGTCGCGAAACGCATGCGGAAGGGCATCTACGCAGATGGAGAGGCGCCGCGCACGCGTCCGAGCAGCAGTGCGAGCGACGAGCTTCCGCGGATGCCTGAGAAGGACCGTAGCGACCCAATCAAGCGTGCTATGGGCCCCGTGCGCCCACGCTGAGCACGCGCGAATTTCCTCTCATCATGGCATGGCGCACGCCGTTCTTTGCTCCTCATCGATCTTTGTCCCGTTTTTGCTTGCCTTTCTTTGCGTCTTATCTCTCGTTTCCTCGGTGTTGTACACGTCCCCCTCTCCGCCGTAGAGCGTTTGTTGTTGTGATACCTCCCATCGCTATCCGTACGGCTCTCCCTCTATTCCTATTCCTATCTTCCGCTCCTCCCTATCCTTCTCTCCTCTCTTGTGGCAATCTTGATTTGTCTCACCTCTTGTGCGTATCCACCCTTGCGACACCTCATCCTATCCTCCACCTCCGTCCTCCGTCCGTCATCCTACCCCCTCCACCCCTCCATCCTAACCCGTTCCGCCTCACCACGACACGCCCGCGTCGGCGTGCCCCNTCTTGCGATACGCACCCCNATGCGACACCCTATCCCGCCTCCTTCCCTCATCCCTACCTCTTCTCCTATCCGTGCTCGTGCTATGACCAGTGCTCTATCGTCCACTTTYCCCCTTGATGATCCTATTCGCCTTACGTTACGGTATATATACAGTCGAGCTCGATGCCTCCGTTATTGATATGCTACGTATACGTACACGCTCCACGTCGCACCTTGAATGTTATGCTCCACGCCGTATGTGTTAGGCTGCGGTTCTTTTGACGCATTTCTTACTCTTTCGCGTGCTATTACTTGAAGTCGTGACGAACGCGAAGTTGGCTAGGTAAGCGTGCCCTTTGAACAGCTGGTTTTACACGTTGAGCGTGTCTCGTTTCCATTCCCACCAGTAGAGGCGGCGGAGCAGCACTCTGGGCCCTTTGCACTGAAGGACACCTTCAGGTGAACGCTTTCCTATAGATCTCATATAATAGGCTCTAGGATTCGTAGCTCACTACTTCGACGCGAGTACGTATACACCGACGATCCTAGATCGAGCGATCTTGCGTAGACCATGCATTGCTCCGGGGAACACTAGATACTAAGCCGCGTGCCTGTATTTTGTTACCTTCAGCCACATCTCGGGGACGCTGCTCTCCGGTCCGACCGTAGGAAAAATGAGCCCCGAGTTGTTCCAATGGATAGGCTTGTCCTTGGACAGTTCGAAGGTGAAGTTGGAAACGAGAAGCGAGAGGACGATTTCTGTGATTTTGCGCAGATTCATGAGAGTCAAGACGACAAAAGGTCAAACAAGTTGGTTATACGTACTCATTTCGACCAAAGTGAACTTATATCCGCTGTCATGCCAAGAAGCGTATTAGCATGTGTGAGTTGATCATCGTCATTGACTTACATGCAAGCGTGAGGGCCGCCAGAGAAGGTCATGCTACGAGGTCGATAAGCATATCGTCGAGAACTCCAGTAAACTGGCGTGTTACACGTACAGGTGCGCCCACGGTCCAGGAACTGAGGCCTGCTCTATCGCACGTGGAAGGGGTGCGAGCCAGCGTTCGGGCTTCCACTCATCGGCATCGTCGCCCCATAGTTCCTTGTTGCGGTTGCACGCCGAGATGGAGTACACAACGATGGTATCTCTGGGGATGAACACACTCTCGAGAAGCGTGCCGTCCGTGCCACGTACGGGCTTGGAGAATGGGAGTGTTGTATCGCGGTACGCCCTTGACGAAGAGATCAAATGCTGAGCTAGTAACCGGGGAGGATGTACTCACTGACGATGGCCTATGGGCGTGAGTGGGTAGCTATGCGTGGTATAGTGGCAGTCAGCGAATTGTGCTCTCCTGTACTCCCATTCTCACTTACAGCCGTAGCGTTTCTTTGCAGATGGCGTCCAAATACGGTAGCGTGTCGATCACGTCGTAGGGGAGGTCATTTCCATCGCTGGCGGCAAGTATCTCGTCTCTCAGCCTCTGTTGAGCATCCGGGCGTTCGCATAGGACGTGTAGGATCTTCGCTAGCGCATTAGAGGTCGAATCGGTTGCTGCAAAGAGTAGTGTTCTGTGGCACTGCCTGTCAGTAGGAGGCTTATAGAGGCTCTGATGAGCAGTGAACGCACGAGATTTGAGCAACGAGTTGATTGTCGGGGAGTTTGTCTTGGCTCGAAGCTTCGTTGTTTGCGTGCACTATAGTACACGTATCCCGTAAGGCCCGGGGGACGATGTCAAGGACGGAGAAGGCTCACGTAGGATTGTCATGATATCGTTCCCACCCTGAAGGTCGCCGCTTTCCAACGCCGCTTTCTTGCTCATTACGATCTCGGTGGACTTGTCATGCAGTGTCTTTGCAATGCTACGCAGCTCTCGCATTGTCTGCTGAGGGCTATGCTCGATGACCCATTCCCATATGGGTCCAAGTCCAAGTCCCGTTTTCCGCGACCACGCCAGCCCTTGATGGTACAACATGGACTCGGGCTGAAAGAATAACGGACTATGAGGTGCGTCAATTCCTTCTATTAGGATGTTGTGGATGAGGTAGCACAACACGTACGAATAGTTTTTGAGCGCGCCCACGAAGGCCTCCTTCTCAGCATTCTCTACAAGAGGGTCAAGCGAAATACCGAGACCCGCTTGGCCAATAAACTCAAGGCTGGTTCTGCCCATCCACTCGAGCAAGTTCAACTCTTTCGGTTCGTCTTCCACGATCTGAGAGAGAGCGGATACGAGCTGCGGCACAGGCGTCAGCTGAGGGTATCAATTCGCGACGTCTAGAACTGTTCTTACTCTGTGCGACACCTCATAGAAGGTAGGCGTCAGATTCTTGATATGTTTGGTGGAGAAGACGCCATTGAGCATCTTGCGTTGCTTCTTGTGCGTGTCGCCTAGCACATGCGGAGTTAACAACATTGCCCATTTCTGTAGCCCCACGAGGAAAAGCGAACCTGATACGCTGGCCATACCGGGCCCTAGAAAATAGTTGAATCCTCTAGTAGGCGTATTACTATACGATACTGGATATATTACGAGAGCACTCACTCTACAAACCAACCGATGCGGTCATACGATGACCCATCCTTGGTCAAGATGTTGTAAACTGCGACGGGATCATAGGTGTAGACCCAGTTCGCCTGGAAGAATGTGAGACGATTTCTTGGTAGAGGTTTTGTTTGCAATGGTCGCGCGTACTCCAAAAGGTGCCTTGAGTTTCACCACAGGGCCGTATACGGTCTCGATCATCCTTTGGAACACGTCACCCTCTCGCGAAGTAAGCCCTTGTGCGTGTCCTGCACGAGATCAGCGCTCATGTTATCCTTGGTAAAGCGATAACGTGTCATACCTGACAGCCATGACTTTGAAGGAGGTCCTGGAAGTTTGTCTATAGCAGACGGTTTCCGGAAAATCCATCTCATTACCCAAAACAACACAGCGCAGGTTACCAGAAGAACAATCATTGATTCAGACTCCAAGAAAAGTAGCAGCGGGACTTGTCTAGCGGGTAAAAGATCCGGATGTAGACGATGTAGACCAGCGGGGATGATGCTTGAGAAGCTTAGGTTCTGTCAGTGTCACTGCCAGTTCGTGGGAGCTTGCTCTCGTACCTGATTCAGTCGCCTCAAGACGATATAAGTTGTAGTCTCGCAGAAACCAGCATCTCAAAGTTCGAAACGCTGAGGTCGCTAACTCGGCTCCGCTGCTGCGCTCTTGAGTCACCACTGCTTCCTTCGGTTCCGGTAGTACACAACCACCAAAAACGCACGAATATTATGCCGATACTGGGAAATTGGCATGAGCTCAGATCCCTAGCAGTCAGTAGACTATTAGTACAAACGATAGAAAGTGCACCCTCAGCACCGATGACTCGCTCCATACATTGACAAGTCCAGGAACTCAGAGTCATTGGATAAGCAGCCCAGTGAGACCGTAGATCTATCCATCACTGGCGGTCGCCGCCACGATGTTTCCCGACTTTCAGCCACATCTCCGGTGTGCTGCTGTCCGCTCCCATGCTTGGATACAGGACCCCGGAATGATTCCAAAAGACCGACTTCTCAGCCGAAGGTTCAAAGGTGAAGTTGGCTACCAGCAACGATAGGACGACTTCTGCAACACAAATTCATCTGTGAACAATCTTCAGGACGAAAAGTGAGATACATACTCATCTCCAGGAGAGCGAACTTGTATCCGCTAGATGTGAATGAGTAGTGTAAATTTTCGTTATCCATCATCAACACAGCGAATGATGCACTTGCATGCAAGCGCGACCCCCTCCAAGGAAGGACATACTTCACATGGTGATCAGCTCTCTGACTCTCAGTTTAGCAGAGATGGAGAAACGTACAGATGCGCGAATGGCCCCGGGATGGACGCCTCTTCAAGCGTACGTGGCAATGGCGAGAGCCACCTCTCTGGCTTCCACTCGTTCGCGTCTTCGCCCCAGAGCGCTTTGTTGCAGTTGCACGCCGAGAGACTCATCATCACGATCGAGCCTTTGGGAACAAATACGCTCTCGATCAATGACCCGTCGGTGCCTTTGACCGATGACGAGAATGGGAGCGTGGTATCTTGAATTGCTCTGCAATCAGTAGGTGAGCGTCGATGTCATGGTCTGTGCAGGGCCACCGGGAGTGTTAACCTACTGTCGGTAGTTTACAGGTGACGGCGAATACCTGTTGATCACCGTCAGCACGCCAGAATTCCCTCAGCGGCATATCAATAATGAGAGTACAATGGCAACTCACACTCTCAGGACCTCCTTGCACACCGCATCAAGGTAGGGCAATGCATCAAGCACATCGTAAGGAAGGTCGTTCCCATCACTGGCATCCAAAATCTCCTCGCGAAGCTTCTTCTGGACGTCGGGCCGCTGTGATAATACGTGCAATGTCCGCGCAAGCGCATTCGAGGTTGTGTCGGTCGCTGCGAACAAAAGGGTCCTTTGCATATGGAACCAGGCCGCGTATCAGCGACGAGCTGCACCAATGCGTGTGCTAGCGATACGTACGATATTTGGGCGACGAGCTCGTCGTCGCCGAGTCGGTCTCGGCTCTCTGCTGCACTGTTTGCCTTGACTATGGCGATCGCTTCAGATCGGTCGTAAACGCAGGATAGGAGGACACGTACGCAAGACGCTCATGATGTCTTTCCCATCGCCATGTCCAAGCTCGCCGTTCTCTAGAGCGGCTTTCTTGCGTCTGATGATGTCGGCCGAAGTGTCGTGTAAGACTCGAGTAACGTTTCGTAGGTCTTGGATGGTCTTGCTGGGGCTGTACTCAACGATCCAGCGTGAGACCGAGGGCACGCCGATCTTGTCTAGAAAGGTAATCATTTGGTGGTATACCATACCAGGAGTGGAGAAGTACAGCGGTCTGCACGCACACCCTTGTGAATTAACGGACATCGCGGATCGAACAAATTCCTACATGTAGCTCTTGACAGCCGCCGCGAACGGATGCGTTGAAGTCTCCTCAACGAGAGGATCGAACGAATGTCCAATACCGGCTTGAGCGATGAGCTCTAGAGCTGTCCGGCCCAGCCAATTCAGCACGTCCACATCATCGGGCCCGTCTTGTAACTTGCTCGAGATACCAGTGATTAGCTGAGAAGGGAAGACCGTTGAGCCTTGCGACACGCCCTGGATGGCATATCCTACTGCAAGGACGCACCTTGTGTGAAACCTCATAGAAAATAGGCAGTAATTCCCGCATATGCTTCGTTGAAAAGACCGGATGCAGCATTCTGCGTTGCTTCTTGTGCTGGTCACCTGGTGAGACGGCCAGATCCCTCAAAGAGGTGTCCGACTGGCTTCTGACACAGTGAGGACGTACCCGTGACACTAAGGAGGCCCGGCCCGAGGAAGAAGTTCGCACTTCTAGAGATTGCGAGTCAGCGCGAGATATCAAGCACCACGAGTCGCTATACGAAACTCACTTCGCAAACCACTCCAGCTCATCATAGCATGCCTGATTCTTCACGAAGATACTGTACACCGCTACAGGATCGTACGTATACAGCCAATTCATCTATGACGCACATGAGTTCACCCTCCGCAATCAACTATCACGAGCGTTGCCAGAACTTACGCCAAAAGGCCCTTTGACTCTCGCTACTGCTCCGTACACATTTTCCAGAGACCTGTAGAACGGAGTGGCATCTCGCGAGGAGAGCTCTTTGATGTGACCTAATACATGGTGCTGTTAACCTATGCACCGTGCAAGTTTCAGTATAGATATTACGTACCAGCTAGCCAAGTCTTCGCTGAGGGCCCCGGGATCTTCTCTATTCCCGGCGCCCTAATTGAGCGCTTTCGCGGACGCCATAGTACCCACACTAGTAGAACCGCACAGAGAACAAGTACGAGCATTGCAACCTGTAACGTTCCGGATAGCAGACGATGCTCAGGTTCCATGGAGGAGCAGAGAATAGCGAGGCTGTATTGATGGAAACTCTACGTTAAATCACCCGCATGTCAGTTCCGAGAAGCGTGGGACATCACCTTATCGAAGACCGTGGTCGACGTGTGTGGTGTCGCAGCGGCTAAATAACTCGGCGACGATGGAGTACATTCACTGTAACCTCACAATCGATTTGGGCCACATTTCGACTCGAAAGGTCTTCCAACTAGAACGCACGTGTACGAGCCACACAGCGGATAGGCGTAGATGCCGGCAGTATGTTGAATGTTCTTAGTTTACAGAATATCACCGTTCCGACCCGGAGAATGTCGGCTCTCCGTGGCATCCTGGACGTGTGCCTTCGCCGGTGTTTGCCGGCAATGTAAGCCTTCTGCTCCTCTTATAGCATGGATGGGGCTGAGAATGCACAGGGCACGGTGACTTGCTCGAGTCGAGGACGTGTGCATTGCCTACTGTGTACGGTTAGACAATTGTACGGATGTAGTGTTAGTGCATACAGACTCACCGTTCACAGGACCAAGTAAGAATTCCGCCGTTCCGGCTCCGCACTGAGTGCTGAGCCCTAGGACATGGAGAGAGAGGAGAGCCAGGTACAGTAGCTCTTACAACACTCCACTTGATGCGATGCTCTGGAGGCACGGTTGTCATAGGTGGATACACTTACGTATCTGATATCAGACTCCATGCTGAATAAAACGTGTGCACGTATATTGGCCCCGATGTTCTATCATTCAGTTGCGAAACTCAGAGCAGTAGGAGGCAAAGAAATTATCCGCCTAGCCAAATTCCAGTCCTGGATTCAAGGCAGCCTGAGCGGCTACTGCAGTGGCTTCCTCGTGCTTCTGATGAACGACCTCTGGCCAGATGTCTTCTTGAACAGGTGCCGCGGGTACTACTCTCGCGTCAGGCGAGATGTCATTCCGGCATGCGGCATCGGCTCTCCTTGGTGTGGAAACGATGGGAGCGTGGGGTATTAACCATGAGACTCCGCGAGAGAATCACACAGTTACTTCATCTTCGGCCGTAAAGCCGCGCAGGAATCTGGTCTTGACGAGGTGGGAAACCAAGCGATGAGAGACGACAGTAATATGACCGATTGCAGCTCAGCGGAGGAAGGGCGGTCGTGTTCATGACGACCGAGCCAACTTTGCCCCGAGCGCCCACCAGGTGCGTTTCGGCAAATTCCCGGCGACGTTCTTAGTTACTCGATTAGGGAATTTTTGCACGCGTGCGAAAGAGGAGCGGGTGCGGATTGGATGCTCTGTCCTGCAGGTGAGGAGTGCTTTCTCCAACTTGTCTCCCAACTATCCACGCCATCTTGCTGCTGCTTGCCGATACTGTTTGTGCTTTCGAGTTCTCTGGGGAGTTTGCGGGGGTCGCGCTGCCTTTCGTTTCTTGCTTGGTTAGGCTTTCTCTCGTGTCTCAGGTGACGGGTGCACGACTCGCTCGCGCTGACTGACGTCCACGCTCGCGCATGTCCAACGGTACCTTCTCTCGTCAACCTGATCCTGTGCTCTGCTCTCCACAGCGGAGCCGCTCCTCCTCATTGCCCTTGGCTTATGCCGCGCAGGCTGCCTGTCACTGACTGGAACTTTGACACGGACGCCGATGTCCCTACTCTCTCGTACCCTCCAGCACTCTCGCCCAACTCGCACATTTGCTGTCATTCCATGTTCAAGCCAGACGCGCTCCTAGCTGAGCGCCGCGCTTCAAGTAGCAGCCGCAGGTCGATTAACGCTGGACGCACTCGCCCCGGAAAGTTTCGGGCGTCCTCTCATTCCTCGGTACCACAACCTCGTCATAGACAAGACGCGACCGGCTCCCCAACAATTGCGCATACAATGGACGCGACGTCCCCCACTACACGCCATGCCTACCCCGCCAAACTCGGTTGGGGCGACGCGAGGTATGGGAAGAACTGTGATTGTAGCAAAGGCTCTCGGTGAGTTCTACTTCATAACCGTTC
Source organism: Trametes cubensis (assembly GCA_029747595.1). NCBI lineage: Eukaryota > Fungi > Basidiomycota > Agaricomycetes > Polyporales > Polyporaceae > Trametes > Trametes cubensis. The sequence goes on from JAPEVG010000116.1 coordinate 34,929, forward strand.
GCTCGATGTGTACCTCGACGAGTACGCATTGCGCCCGCTTCGTGGCCTACTCGCGGTACGCGCATCCATCAGCGAGTATTGTGGTGTTCCTCATGAGCCACCAACCATTCACCAGCCGATGTACCCCCCNAAAGCCATCACGCCTAGCGAATTTGACCTGCTATAAATGGTCAAAAAGATATACTTGAGAACGGGTAACTCGTTTGGAATCGCGTTGGCCTTTAAATCATCGCGCTATAACACGAGAGTATTCTTGTAGTTGCTTCTGCGATGCTTGGAAGCTTCGCCCAGACCATGATAGCCCAGGTGCAACTTACGGGCCATTGGCTGGATGGAATTGATCCATTCTTGACCAGGTTGATTCGGAGAATGACCAACGTTTCATGCATCACATCTGGTTACGGCTCGCGGACCTATGCTCACATTCCATGCTTTTCATGTCAGATGTATGCTTCCATGGCCAACATTGCTTACCCTCTATGCATGGAATGTTGCCTCCGTGTCCTGCGCAAAAGCAAGTGTAATTCCGACGCCAGCTCCCCGCACCTCAAGCCATCCCATATCCGTCACCGTGTCTCCATCTGCGGAGACGGGCGCCTATACGTACATTCCGCGGTGGAGGCGGCAAGCCACCCATGCTAGCGGTAGCACGGACGGCCGCGTCAGTAATGGCGACGACGACGTTGGTTCACTGAACAGCGCGCTCGCGTCGATCGCGTCGTTTGCAAGCAGTGAGGTGCTTAGCTTGGTTTCTGTCTCGGAGAGCTCCTCTGGCACGGATTTGGCATCGTCTCCGGTAAATACGGATACATCGAAGGAGACAACGACGGGTTCACCGTTGTCCGAATCTACAAGCTCATCAGACTCCACGTCAAGCACTATATCTCAAGTGCGTTGAATCAATCCCTCTCTTTAACGTCTGATATTTATATCTGCGACGTGCAGTCGACATCGTTCTCTTCCACTTCGGTGAGCTTACCAGCGTCAATTTCACTCTCAACGCCGTTCCCGTTCTCTTCACTATCGCTGCCTCTGACTACGTTCCCCTCGCTCTCGCTACCGACCAACCCCACATCGTCCTCATCGACTTCGACTTCGACGACCAAGACCACAACCACGCGAACTACTGATTCGATAAGTACGACCTCAAGCTCGACAACGTCAAGCACTACCCTGAGCACAACAACCACAAATGGGAGCTCGTCGACAACGAGCTCGAGTTCGACCTCTACCTCATCGGTGACGTCCCAAACGTCTGGTACCTCAAGCTCAAGCATGAGTACATCGTGAGTATTCCGTTCGATTTTCTCCCCATTCAGTCTCCGCTGGTGTGGTATTTGTGCTGCGTATGGTGCGCCTGGCCGCATTGGTGAGTCCGAAGGCTGGCGTGTCTGTATACATTTATTTCAACGGCACTCCTTCTGTTGAGATCCTTGCGCTCGACGCCGGACTCTTACGGATTCCCGATATATAGTACTTCTGGTACCTCCTCGGCGCCCGATTCCACGTCGACGGTGGCTCCTTCCAGGTCTTCCTCGAGGGGCAGCTCGAGCACGTCTAGCACTCCTGTCTCCTCGTCGACTCTCACATCATCGTCCACGACGACCACGTCCGTTTCCACATCTTCCACGTCTCCTGCATCCTCTACATCTGATTCTTCATCGGTATCCTCATCCTCTCGAATGCCTTCTAGAACCGCTACTACAAGTGGTACCTCCACGAGGACATCTACGACCTCATCCTCCACGAGAACAACCTCGTCCTCCTCTCTCCTCACTTCGAGCTCTACCCTCACCTCTACCTCTCTCCCATCCTACTCCTCCAACCATGCCTCTGACACCGTCTCGCGCTCCCATAGAGATTCGACAACCAGGCATCACTCGTCCTCAGTGGCCATCACGTCTTCGCGTCCTGTCCTGGGGCCCACTACGACACCAACGACGAGGACGGCAACGAGGACAACCACGCTGTTTACTACAGTAGTGTCGCAGACGATATACACGACAGATGGCATGACGCACACCAGCACATATACTACAGTCGTCCCGACGGGCACGCTCATTCCTAATCAGGCCACCGTTGACGGTAACGTGTACGTATAACCAACTTCCCTATGTCGAAACCTCTTATTGATCTAATTTACAGGTTCGCTCACGACAAGGACGCGCTAGCCGGACTCATCGTCGGCGTCATCGCGTTCGTCGGTCTGACGGCTGCATGGGGTTTCTTTGCGTACCGTCGTCACCATGTCCGTCGCATGCAAGCCGAGGCCGCTGCGGCCGCACTGGGCCGTTCTCATGGAGGTCCGCGCGCACTTGTGCTCGACGAGGATGACGAGGACGGCGGAACTGCCGCGACGCGCTTCAACGGCGTGGGCCCAGTCTCACATCCGCCTAGCGGCGGTATAGTGTATGACCGCATCCGCGGGGGAAACACGCTCGAGTCTCCGATGGGCGAAGACGGCGGTATGAGCCCCATCGGCGATGCCCGAAGCCAAGACGATGCAGGTGGAGGAGTGGCGGCGTTAGCCCCAGTGCCGATCGTGGGCATGGGCGAAGACGCCTCTCTCATGCACCCCGCAAATCGCTCTGCCGCGGACGTGACGCTGCCCGTCGATCCCGAAGCCGATGCGGAGATCAGTGTACTCCCCTTCCCTCCGCCCAGGCAACCCATGTCTCCGTCACGCTCGCTAACCTCGCGTCCTTCGTCCGGTCCTGGGCCAGAACCAGCAGAGTGGTTGGGTGGACGTGCCGTGTCCTACAACTCGCTGCGTAACCGGGCGTCCGCAGACCGGTATAGGACGGAGGTTCCTTTGCCGGCGTCGCCTACTTCGCGAACCAGTCGTTCGTCGGTGTACTCGGATGAGGTGGTGTCTAGCCCAAGCCATACCGCGCAGCCGGAACCCCAGATGGTGGCAACAGCAGCCACTATGGCTACGACTGGTGCGCTCGGCCCTGCGTACACCAGCAAGAACGCCAGTATGTCGTCCCATGGGCACGCCGGATACATGTCGAGCTCGTCGATACATGGCCATGCTGGCGCCGGAGGTGGTTCGTCCTCGGGCGAACATGGCTCGTCGAGCGGACACCGGACAGGAACGGGCTCGTCCTCGGGGCACATGCTCAGCTCCGGGATGTACTAGCACGCATAGTCACGCCCCNGCTCYTATCTGGTCCGCCAGCTCCRTCGAGCCTTCTTCCCNACTCAGACCCATCGACCTGACGCGCCGCCTTCTGCTTATCGTGACATTGGCGACGAGGAGAGCGGACGTGAACTCGGCGGTCAGCGGCGCATGAGTCTCCTCGGCCGGTCGCTTCGTGGTCTGCGTATCCGGTCCAGTGCGCGCAATTCAATATCGTCGGCTGCGGGCATGTCTGCTCCTCCGACCACGACAGTCTCGCCTGCCGCATCGACGACACTCCTCTCCAAACCGCGGCATTCGTTGCATGACCCGTTGGCCATACGTCCGTCCTCGATCGTTCGGCCCCAATCTCCAGTGCTTGGCACCCTTCCTCAAACGACCTTCCCCCCGGTCCCACCGATTCACGAACCGGCCGGCTATGGTGCTGACAGCGGACCTACGCTTGGTCCGTACGCGACCACCGCGAGTGGCGTACCAGTCTGGCCTGGATTGGGCGCGCTCCACGGGCAGCCTGCGATGCCGAGCCCCGCATTGACAGAAGGCTCGAGCGTGAACGTCCCCGAGGGCCTGCTTGACCCGCGCCTGGCGCTCCGGCTGGGCGCGCAGGGCATGCAGAGCCAGGGCGCGATCAGCTTCCGGGACGACATGGACTACTCGCGGCCGATAGGAGGGGTGAGTGCTGTCCTGTCCAGGAATGGTTAGGCTGGAGTGCTAATGGACAATTGACGGGGGTCCCTTTTTACAGTGGGTGAACAACAGGCAGTACAGTCGTACGACGATCCAGACGATGTCCACGCGCGACTCGCCGCGCCGTCCGTCGTTGGAGTCGCGCGACACGCACGCGACTGGGATGGAGACGATACACGCGCACACCGAAGCGCCCGGTCTTTCTGAAGACGAGCTGCCTCCACAGCCGTAAGCTGCTCGTCATCTCGTTCTCGTGGAATTCAGTGGTTTGTATAGATTTTCTGTCATTGATCCTCCGACTTACACGGGTACGCTTCCGAATTTCCTCCAGCCCACACACGCATACCTACCCCATCCTTCATCACCTTGACGTGCTCCCACATCTCATGCTCCGTTCGCTAGACTGCTAGACTCTCTAAACACGCTCTTGCTCTCTCTCGCACTGTCGTTCATTACACACGCTCATTCCTCCGCGCCGGCGTCGTTACGCACCATGGTAACCTTCCAGGACCCTGTACCAAAACTATCTGGTAACCGTGTAGACCCCGCAACCACTCCCACAACCCTTATCCTCTCTGACCACGCCCAATGATCTACCACACCCACACCTCTGACTACTGTATAAACACCACGTTAAGTTCTTGTCGTTCCGCACTCGCACTTTGCTCGCGCTATCGTGACCCGCTCCTACCTGTTACGTCTCATGATACCCACCGTCGATGACTTTCTGCCTCCCTGGTTGCATCGTGACGGCATACTTACGACCTAGACATGTGTTCCTGCTCTGCATAGGCGGGCACCGTGTCCTGGTTGCTGCTGTCCCTTACGACCATGGGACTCGAACCTTTTTTCGAACTAATCGTACTTGCATTTATTTTGTATTCACTCTAGCGTACTGCGTACATGTTACTACTACTTACCTTGTGTATTTTTCTGCCCTTTTTCGACACGCCCCATACACGCATTATGACGCTTTAGACACTGAAAATTGTAGCTGTATCTCCCTAGACTCCTTCACTGGCCTAGTCGCAGGAGAAGCTCGAGTATGGAGGGGCGATGACAGGTATGTGCCGACTCTCGGCGTCGAGGATTGACATTGCTATTACTACAGGCATCTCGCTACCGCAAAAGATGCGTCGAGCTCTTCTCTTTGGGCGGTTCCCATCCCAAAATCCACATGTCTACAGCCAGCCCCTCGCCTTGAAGTCCTCCAGGGTATCCTTGGTCGTCTCCTCCAACGACCTGAACTTGATGCCCAAGAGCCTCCGCTCCTTGTCTGGGGAGTAACGGATCAGGTGAACGGCCTTCGCCGGGTCGTACGACGTGTTTCCTGCCGGAAGCTTGCTGTCCCATTTGTGCGCGACGATCACTGCGAGAGGTCAAACTCTTCGTCATCGCGAAAGTAGAATGCGTGGTCTCTTACCGAAGTCCTGCCACTTCCAGGGGCCGGCGCTGACAATGATGCGCTCGTTAGCCACCTCGGCCTTCGTGAGCGCGAGGGCGTGTGCCACAGCAAGGTCGCGCACGTCGACGTAGGATGATCTATGGCAGGATGTGGTAAGCACAGCTCGCGACAACACATCTAGAGTTGTCACGTACCCAAACGTTCGCCAGTGACTCGTTGTCGAGCTTGCCCTTGACCACGTTGTAATAGTAGTCGCGCACCGACTCGTTCAGGTTCTCCGGCGCGTCCACCGCATGGATCACAGGCCCGAACACGAACGGCGGGTTGAGGACGACGAGGTCCCAGGGCAGGTTGGCCTTGTTCTGCTCGTAGAACTCCCAAGCCGCCTTCTCCGCAAGCGTCTTGCTCGCGCGATACTTCGCGGGCCCGGCGGCATCGCGGCCCTTCTCCTTGACCTCCTGAATGCTCGCCTCATTCCAGTTCGCCTCGCTAAATACGCGCGGCTCGGTCGTTGGCGTCAGGACCGCGGCGCACGACGATGTGATGACCACGCGCTTGACAGACGTGCCGTACTTCTGCGCGGACTTGAGGATGCCGGTCGTACCCTGCACGGCAGGAATGATGAGCTCGTCGGGTTCGACGGCTCTGAAATGGAAGGGCGACGCTGTGTGCTCGATCGCGTCGACGCCCTTGACTGCCTCGTCGAACGCGCCTTCCTATTAGCCATCGTGTATTGATCAGTATCTGCGTTGTATTTCATTCCGCTCGGCTCTACCTTAGTGATGTCCTCGACGATGACAATCTCGAGCTTGTCGCCGTAGGACTTGAATGTCTCGCGCAGGTGTGTCGCCTTGCTCTCCGAGCGGACCGTGCCACGGACCGAGTAGCCCTGCTCAAGCAAGGTCTTCACGACCCAAACGGCGATATAGCCGTTTGCGCCGGTAACGAGAACTTTGCCAGAATTGACGGTAGGCATGAGCTGTTTGCGGACTTGATGTGTGTTGGGACAGTCGAAGTAGCGATGAACGTATGGTGTGTGTGATCGATTTATATACGTGCAAAAATGGCGGCAGGATGCGATAAGAATAACGTTTTCACCCTGCCCGAAATCTTGCTGAGCGATAGCGTCATTGGCTGAGGCTCCCCACGGTGATCAGTCAGCATGAAGAGCAGGGTCCTTCTCATCCTGCACCACGTGGCTATCCGTGGGTGGCGGACGCATACAATCAGGATAAGTCGTACCGCGGGTATTCAGTTAGTGTTTCAACGCAGATGTAGCAAGGCATTTACCTTTATACATGATACGTGAGCGTGGAGCGCGATTGTGGAATCGAACGAGGCAACGCGTGGACATCAGGACAGCGTAGACAGGAGGCCATCTCATCGCGCGTGGCCTCATATAGTGACATGGATCAATAACACGTCGTTCGTGAACATTCTACATGTACACACTACTTCACTCATTCATTGCGGGAAGACACTGCCTGATAGGGGAACTACAGCCATCCCTTGACCTTATAGTCCTCGATGGTATCCTTGGCTGTCTCCTCCAGAGAGCGATACTCGATGCCCAAGATGCGGCGCGACTTCTCTGAGTTGTACCTGACAGGGAATTCGACCTTGGACGGGTCGTATGGCTCTCCGACCGGAATCTTGTCAGAGTACTGACGCGCAGCGTCGACTGTCGATACCAAACCAAGTTAGAGATTGGCTCGTGAACGCTTCCAGTGGAAGATACTTACGGAATTGCTGCCAGACGAAGGGGTGTCCGCTGACGATGAGGCGCTCGCCACCTGCCTCCGGCTTGATCAAGGAGAGAATTTGCGTGCGGGCGAAGTCGCGTACGTCGATGTACTCGTACCTGTGGGTTCATGTCAGCATTGCACTCAAAGAGGCGCACATGCTCCATGTAGACATACCCGGTCTTTGTAAGAGCATCTCCCGACTGAGCACCCTTAACCACGCTGAAGTAGAAGTACTGGATCGGTCCATTGAGCTCCTCGGGAGACTTCACGTCATGGAGCGAAGGGCCGAAGATGAACGGGGGGATGAGAACCACCAAGTCCCAACCAAGCTTTCCGCCCAACTTGTTCTTCTCGCGTTCGTAGAACTCCCAGGCAGCACGCTCGGCCAAGACCTTGCTAGCAGGATACATGTCCTTTGTGTGCGCTCCTTTGCCCTTCTCGCGAACCTCCTTGACAGAGTGATCGTTCCAGTACGTTTCGTCGATGACCGGGGCAGGAGGTGGGGCTGTGAGTGGGGCCAGAGCGACGACGGAGGACGTGATGACGACGCGTTTCACGGTGTTGTGGTGCTTGAGCGCGCTCTTGAGGAGGTTTACGGTGCCTTCGACCGCTGGGATGATGACCGTGTCGGGGTCGGTAGGGCTCAGGTTGGTCGGCGAAGCGATATGGAGGATGGCATCGACGCCCTCCACAGCGTCGTCAAGTGCGCCTTCCTGTGATGAAGGTTATTGAACTGCTCCGTGCCGGCACTCAATCTCATAATACTACTACCTTTCCACTGTCCTCAACAACAACCAGCTCGAGTTTGTCGCCATAGCTCTTGAACTTGTCGCGGACGTAGGTGGCCTTGCTTTCAGAGCGGACGGTACCGCGTACGAGGAAACCACGCTCGAGCAGATCTGTGATGGTCCAAAGCGCGGCGAATCCGTTCGCGCCAGTGACGAGGACGCGACCTGAGGTTATAGCTGGCATACTGAGGATAGTGTGCGAAGAAAAGCTGGGGTGAATGTGAAGAAGTTGAGGTGATGAAGACTGTTGTGCCGGACGATGAGACGAAAAGCCCGTACCGTTATATGCTGGAGCCGCACAGTATGAAGGCACAGCAGCCATCCGACCCATCGGGCTATTGTCGCGTCATCGCACGTCTCTACGGCGTCGGAATGGCTTGAGAGCTGGCCGGTAAGTTCCAGTGGTTATCGAACAGCTCAGAATACCGGTTGCGCTATCTGTCGTGTGAGAGGGCAAGCTGGTAGAAAGTCTTAGATGCCGGCCTATGATGCTGTACCTCGGGCTTACCGAGTCGTGTAGGTCATGGCCGAGCTCGGGCATATACGCAAGGGGAGACTGTCACTCCCTCAAAATGCCTACGCCGCCATAGCATATGCTGCTCTCCCAGCCAATCTTCAGCTTGATGGTGTCTCTACTGTGGTTGAGGGGCATCATTGTGTATAACTAGGACGTAAAGTCAGTGGTTTCCACTCTTTTCCCCGGGCTCTGCCCAGCGACTTTCGCAATTCTTGGTTCATCAATATGCCTCTGACCTAGTGCAATCATCAAATACTTCGTTGAGATTGCAAGCTCCAGAGCACAGGCTCGGTGTCCGGCCCCGCAAGCAACGTCATCTGCGATCTGTCGGAATATGTCTGCACGGATCAGCTTGAGCAACGCATGTTCATTTCATTCCCGCACGTACCATGCGTGGCTTTATTTCCTCCGTAGATCATGGATAATCAAGCTCGGGGTTGAGAACTCTCTGGCCGAGGGTGTACAACGAGGCACAACGCGAAGAAACAAAACATGCCTTGAGCGCCTAGTCACAGGAGACGCCAGGTGGCTGTAAACCCCGATCGGAACACTCACGGTCACATGACCGCGGCCGGAGGGCTCTCCAGGTCGTCTGGATTGGTGCTTTCGAGCCTCCGTGTACCTCTTTCCTGCAGTTTTAATTCGAGATACGCAAGATTTGCAGCAGTTATATATAGAAAACAGAGAGTCAGCACTCAAGAAGCCACTCGTTCCTCGGGGTCGGTCCCGCAACGTATGCCATATATTCTCGAGCGACCCACCATCCGCTGTCAGTATCGGCCCTTCAAACTCGATTCTCCCCTACATCATGCCAGCCATATCCTCCGGAAAGGTTCTCATTACAGGCGCAAATGGCTTTATTGCTACTTGGGTCGTTAAAGTCTTCCTCGATGCCGGATTCTCCGTACGAGGCACGGTTCGCTCCCCAACCAAGGCAGACCACCTGAAGACGATGTTCAGCTCTCACGGAGACCGGCTCGAGTTCGTCATAGTCCCTGACATGGCTGCGGTATGTACAGTTTGTTTATACTATATGAATTTGCCACTGACATACCTTTAGGCCCATGCATTTGACGAGGCCGTGCTGGGTGTCGACGCGATTGTGCACACCGCGTCGCCGGTTAACCTTCATACGGACAAGCCGGAGGAGGTAATTGACCCCGCTGTCAACGGCACTCTAGGCGTCATGCGCTCCGCTACCTCACCAAACCAACGCCTGTCTGTCAAGCGCATCGTCTTCTTGTCTTCCTGCGCCACGATCCTCACTCGGAACGCTCCCGAGCCGCGCGTTTACGACGAGTCGTGCTGGAACGACGCGGACGTGCAAGAGGTCGAAGAGAAGGGTCGAGATGCTAGCCCTCTCACTAAGTATAGCGCCAGCAAGGTGCTTGCAGAACGGCGTGCGTGGGAGTTCTATGAAGAGAAGAAGGCGGAGCTGCCGTGGGACTTTGTGGTCGTCAACCCCCCNTTGGGTGTTTGGACCGACACTCCACGAAGTAGGCGGCGAGCCCGACAGCCTGAATAGTTCGAACAAAGTGTTGTATAATGCCATAACCAAAGGCGTTTACTCCGTCCCTTCGTGAGTGGCTTTTGTACATTATGCGGCAGTGAAGCCGATATTTATGCTGATTCTCAGGAACTGTTGGGTCGACGTCCGCGACCTGGCGTATTCTTTGGTGCTCGCTGTCAAGACGCCTGCGGCAAGTGGCCAACGCTTCATCATCAGCCATGGCCCTTTCACATGGGAAGACTTCGGTGAGCATGGTCATGGTGTGCATTTTGTGGAATCAGCGAACTCTCAACTCGGTTCGTAGCCTTGGCCGCTTCCAAGATTACCAACAAGGCACAGGCACCTCCGTCCTATGACCCCGCTCAAGTCACTCACAAGGTGGTTTACAATGGTCGTAAAGCTAAGGAGGTTCTCGGAATCACCTATCATACTCTCGACGGCACCGTGGCAGACCTCATCGAGGACTGGAAGACCCGCGGGTGGCTTTGAAAGACCGTGTTTTCCTTGAATCTGATAGGATAGGGTAAAGTGCTATGCGCGAACATGTACAATTACGGAGCCTGTGGAATCACAATGATTTTCCGATCGGACTGCGTTGTAGACTATTGATAATGTCGTCACGGTATGATTTTGCGAGTCATCCAGATCACGAAGGGTAGAATGAGTACTGCTCGTGGATTTGACATTCGCTCGCCTGCGTTACTGGGACGCGTTGTTTCCGTGGGCGAAGCACTCGCAGTATTGCTCGGATCGGAAGGTCACATCGTTAACGACGAGAGTAGGGAAGTTGAGTTCATCACGGCTGGAGTTGTTGTAATTGACTCCGATTTTGTCGAAGATGTGAAGTTCGCTGGTACGATTGAGATAGCCAGTGAGCTCGGTGGGGCAATGCCGGAGGGCTCGGTCGGATTGACGATTGTGAAGAGTTGGCCCCAATTTCCGGAGTCTCCCTCCACTGCATAGTACGGATTCATGAGATAAGCGCGAAGATCCATACGGAATGAGCGTACTAATACGTACGTGCGATGAAGTAAGTAGTACCAGTCGGCACATCGGGCACAACTACCTCTGTCTCCTTTTGGAGAAAAGGAATGCCTTGCGCGAGCGGTTCATCTGGCCAATATGCCTTGAGTACATATCCAACGGACCGTAAGTCTTAGGTGGGATTTGATACACGTACCTTCCCAGAGATGTTGAGACTCCGAGTCTATCAAATACCCAAGTATGACTTTTCCAGTCAATGGATGGCCGGCATCGTCCCAGACATCGATGCCCGTGATATCCCTAAGATCAACATGTATGTTTAGCAATGCGATATCACAGTCTCATACCCTTTTTGCGAAACATACCATGCTACATTTTGTACCGTTCCAACCATCCAAATTGTCTCGCTATGCGGGTTGATAACCGGTGGGTTCTCATCGGACGATTGCGCGAGTGCAAAGGCAATCAGAAAAGAAATAGAGTAGAGATACACGGACGCCATATGTAGCCTAGTCGCGCGGTGCGATGAAAGTCCAAGATAGTCAGCTCGAGCACGAACGTTTCAGGTACTCTACAAGCTAGTACTTGCGGGGATAGGCGTATATAGATCCACCCCGCTCAGCAACCGACAGTATCACTGCGGGGCAAGAGGTAGACATTGCGTTTACGTACCTCTCCCACAGCCATGAGGTTACGTCAACTTGTACGGAATACGATGCAGACTGCGATCTAGCAGGGGACAGTTATACGGCATTAGGATGGTCATTCCTATTGAACAAGAACATGTATCAGGCATTACAACAGCATAGCTACAGTCCCGAGCCAAAGTACAATCTGCACTGGTACATGCGCGAGTGCTCCTAGAACCTTCCCATCTCGGGCCCCGTTGGGTTGATTAGTAGTGGTAGTGGTAGAAGTAGAGGTGGAATTGGAGTTGGAGTTGCTCGCGGTGGAAATCACAGTCGCGGATGCGCTGGTGGAAGTGGAACCTGTAGCATTCGTCGAAGTCGTTGCTGCCGTCGTCGTCGATGTCACAGATGTTGAACCGCCGCTCCCAGTCACTCCGGTCAACGAGGCAGAGGTTGTGGCGTTCTTTGAGACGCCAGACGTAGTCTCAGTCGACGCTACGCTGGACGTCGTGTTCGAAGCGCTTCCGGTCGTTGTTGACGACGATGCACTCGAAGGGACTGTGGAGACGACAAGGGAACTTGGAGGAGCAACGCCGGTGGGCTCGGAGGGATTGTTGATTTTGAAAAGCTGACTCCAATTGCCAGAGTCACCCAACACTAGAAGAAGCGATGAGACTGTTGCTTGCACTGAGCGCTAGTAGGATAAGGCCTTACGAGCGATGAAGTAAGTCCCGGTCGGAACTTCTGGCACAATGACCTGGGTTTGCTTCTCTAAGAGAAGGAATCCTTTTGCGATGGGTTCGTCTAGTAGTAAGGAATGAGTCTGCGGCTTGCAGCAGGTGCACAAGTTATGGCGTACCTGCCCAAAGGTACTGGTTTGTGCTATTGATCAAGTAACCGAGCAAAATCTGATCCGCTAGAGGCCGGTTGCCTCCGTCATAGACGTTCACTCCCGTTGTGTCCCTAGTAGATGCAAATTGGTGTTACGAACTCGTCATTGGTATATTGGAACGCACCAAGAGACGGTCTCGACCTTGCCCGCCGTCCAAATTGTCTGGCTGTGGGGATCAATCACGCGAGGGTTCTCATCGGCAGACTGTGCGCAACCAAGTACAGCCAGAGAAGCAACCAAGTAGATCAAGCTGAACATCTCGCGACGTGAGGGTAGAGCAATTGGCAGGCCTATGAGGTATAAGATGTTGAGCCGTCGCCGATGCAAGGCAAGGGTGGATCGTTGAGCAATCGACGAAGGATCCCCGCAGATTTAGTAGTACAGCCGACCTGTCAGGTGAAAATGGATAGATGCGGAGAGGGGCCTGAGACGTGGAGTTGCCGCTGACATCGCATGACCGACGGACATTGAGTGGCGATGGATCAGCGCTCGAGAAATCTGTTGGGCAGTCAGTAAGCACCACGGTGGTACATGGAAGATGTGTGCACACACCAGTCATTCATTCGCTCCAATTCGCAACAGATTCCATCACTCTATTCTGGCCATATAAACCACTCAAAGACGGACTTTTTTGTGTGCCCCAACGCTGAATCGTTACCCATATTCACAGGATCAGTAGATTGCATGTGCATTGCCGCTCATAGAAGCCGGTGCATGTCACTGCGATCTGATGAGATTGCCCTATGAATTCGTTTGACGTGAGTATGCTGCTGTTCTGTCTGTCAATAGCGCACAGCACAACAGAAGATTTATGATGTATTCGTGCGTCAACCCACCTGGAGTATGCAGTACATAACGTGAGGCCGGTGATCGCGACGACCTGAGCGAGCTTCGACATGTAGAAAAGGCGATGCAATGGGCCCAGGCTAAAAACAGTTCACTCACTTCGGGCTCGACGGGTGTATCACTTGCGCCGGGAACAAAATCAGTGAAGCAAATTTGCCCTACCATCGCGGTAAAACCTGGCAAGTCGTCCGGCGATGCGAATGGCGTCCGTGTGTTCCGCGCGCGCTAGACATTCAATGAGGGTAGTGCTGCCGCAAGCTCGCAAGCTGGCTGGACAGGGCTTGGCTTAGCTTGATTTTGAGCCAACTTATCAGAGCTTGTTCCAAATCCGGACGGCTTGCAAGCTGCTTAGTCACTGGTCTCCACGCTCCCTGATTGGTGGAGCTCTTCGGGAGGCCTGAAGCGCGCTGCCGACTACTTATTCGACTTGCAGCCGCGCAGCTCTGTAACATCGTGCAAGTCTCCTAGCTGCAGCAGCATCGTTTGTCCTATTCGAAAGATCCTTGAACCCTGCTGGCGAATCCGAGACGGCCTCTTTCATGTCACCTTACTATGTTCTACCTATGATATCCATGATATAATGGCTTCCCTCGGACTCCGGGTACTTGAAGTCTATGCCGTCATCTAAGTCCCGGTGAAAACCACAACAAATCGACCTGGGGCTGCGGGCCCCCGGTTTCCTGTCGGTAATCGTGCCTTTGTGAATGCTCGGGGCCTTGCGTAGTATGTATAGTAAATTGCAGTACAATCACAGGTGCATGAGTATGCTATTTGTTGTTGCTAGTTGGTAGCCGATGTGTCCTCGAGTCCTAGGCTACTCGTAACTCAAGATTCACTCGAAACACATTAGGAGCAATCCATCGCGGACAAGGCTTACGTCCCTTGCGGCTGCTAGCGAACAGGCCATAGTATGCCAGTGGTTCATAGTCAGATTCGCGCTCTAAGCCGGTCCCACTCGAGCTGAGCATCGAATGAGTACAACAAATAAATGCTGGAGCACAGTCATTTTTGATGCTCATCGCCCTGGTGCCCATCGCCTCGCCCGGTTGGAAACAGAATCGAGTACCACACTCGTTGAGCTCATCGACTCGTCGACCTTCGTCGAGACAAGTCTTCTTCACTAGTGGTGAGAAAATCATCCTAAATAGGCAATACAGGTGCAAGCTGGCTTGCCGGCTGGGCTTGCGCGAGCTTGAATTTCAAGCCAGATGCAAGCCGACGGGCTTAACTTGGCTTGGCTTGGCTTGCGGCAGCACTAAATGAGGGCTACGCGGAGTTGACTCCCTGTTTGGCTTTATCTATGGCAAAACTGGCCGTCTTCCTCCCGTTGCCGTAATCATACCAGGGCGCAAGGAGGCTGATGTCCAACACAGGCCCATTCACTAGACCTCACTAGCACTCCGGTGAGCACATGAACACCAGACAAGCATCGTGGTCCTATCAAAAGCAAAGTGCCTGGTTTTAAAGTCTTGATCAACGAGAAGAGGTATAATGCGGGCCCAAGTTCAATGCCACCTGAGTAGATTCCAATGGTCCATCATCGATGAGCGATGCAACGACGGGGCCGACAGTGGTCGAGCGCCTATTGTACAAAGGTACCAAACTGGGCCAAATAGTACGCCACGTGGCAAGTAAGGTGCCGTATAAAAACTTGCTCACTCTCCATCATCCTTTCAATTCTTAACTCATTCCGGACTCGCACTATTGTCCCCCTGCGATCGATACTTGCTTTCTCGCAGGAGTCTACCGCAAGTCCCAGAACGACGTTCGCGCCTCTAGCTGGAGCGTGCACCATCTTGTCGTGGAACGTCAGAAATGGCGATGGTGTGCTTTTCCTTACCAGAGGTGTGACATTCCAGTCCTTTGGTCTCCAGGTCATTTGTCTCTAGTTTCGATGTACGAGCACGATGCAATACAATGTTTCGTCGGGCGTGTATTCAACCAATATGTTGAACGACTGCGGATCAGGGCCTTCAAGCTTCGGAATCAGTACGTGGTTGCGTTTCCCATGCCCACGATACACGTGTTCGTGGTCTCTGGCTATCCGTCGGTCAGATTGGCCATCGATTAAGTGTAAGACCACGACGAACTATGACGCTAGTAAGTTACACGCGTTTGCCGGCTTGCAGTCTACTTCGCTTTCTAACACCATAATCATAGCGGACGTCGGATAACTACCGCAGCTTCGCGGGAGCAGAAGGTTCTCCTGCTATCGATACACTAAACATCTGGGACTATGAGCCTTCAACCTCTATGCCCTCACGCCCACATTCTGAGTACATATTCCCAGTTTCGGGTCAAGACTTCTCTCCGAATGCTGGGAATGGTGCGGCATTTCTCTCGGTTGATGTCAGCGTAGGAGCTCCCAGCAAGCCGGCGTCGATCTATCCTACAAGAAGCCGTCTGCAAAGTGTATCCTCTTCCCGTCCTCGTGCCGGGGGACGGTCGTATTCAAGAGGGCGTCGACCAAGTGACAACCGACGTCGTCGTCCGGTCAAAGTAAGCATGACACGCTAGCAGAGTTACGCGGTGCTGATTGACTTTCGCAGGAGGAGCCATCCACTCCCCATATTCCGAGCGAATCGTTGAATGATGATGTAAGGTTGATCATGGTTCGATACATATAACAGACGCTCATTAACACGCAAAGAGCTCACATGGTTCCAAACCTATGGGGGACGTATGGCCCCTGTATCTCGAACACGCCCTTGCAGAGGATAAGGAAATGGTCCAAGCTTGGAACACGGACTTGGACTCCATACTCATCTTTGTGCGTGCTGACATGGAGTGTCGAGGCTAAAGACTCACGGGCGCATCTGATAGGCGGCCCTCTTCTCGGCTGTACTCACGACATTTATCATCGAATCCTACCAGGATCTGCAGCCCGATCCTACGACGATGCTTCTTCAGAGTATCTTGGACGAACTTCAGGTTAATCGCAACACATCTACAACCTCTATATCACCCGGTGTGCAATTCCAGGTCACCCCGTCCGCCGTCAGGGTCAACGTATACTGGTTCTCAAGCCTTATCCTCAGCTTAGCGACCGCTCTTATCGCCATCTTAGCCAAGCAATGGGTGAACTATCTGCTTGCAGGCCTCTCCCCCGTCCCTTCGGCCCGAGCGCGACATCGGCAATACCGCATTGATGGCATGCACAAGTGGAGACTACCCACTCTTCTATCATTCCTCCCCATCCTCCTCCACATTGCGCTCTTATTGTTCTTCGCCGGCTTGGTCGATTTCGTCTGGGATCTCAACACCACCCTGGCGACATTCTGTGCATTTTTGGTCTGTACCGCTTGCCTCGCGTATGTCACCGCGAACATCCTGGCGTACGTTTATCCAGATTGCCCCTTCAAGACGTCCGTTACCGTTTTCGTCGCGGCGACAATCGACTTCCTGGTCATATCGTATAGGAACACATGTCTCGCTATTGTCAAAACCTCTGTCTCGCTGCAACAGGCTTGCATTGACGCGATTGCCGTCGGTCGCTCCTGGTATCGGGGCATAGGATCCACGCAAGGCGAGATTGGTCCTAGGCAGCTGAGTCGAGCTGCAACTATCGGGGCGCTCAGAGTACAGCGCAAGTATGAGCCATTGCGGATATCTTCGCTGAGAAGTCAAGACGAGAAGTTCATCGCGAAGAACAAGTCTTTGATGGACGCTCGCATCCTCCTCTCGCTCATGCAAAACGCCGATCGGTTGCACAAGGCCGAGCAACTTACCGACGCCATCGTTCGCTTCCCTCATCTCACACTCCACAGACGACTCTTCATTCAGGAAGGCGCGATGGCATTCCTTGAGCGCCTCCTGAAGTCTTGGAAATCTGCCGAGTTCTCAAGGCTACCAGAGGATCGCAGAGGCGCAGTTCAGTCCATCCTGCATGCTCTCGCAGCGTTGGAATCGGAGGCTGGAGTAAGTGATTCAACTGCAGGCTCGTTCAAGACTGCCCTCGATCCTGAGGACACGCTTTCTTCAAGTCTCAGGCCGTCTCCTTTCCTCATGATCCAAGCTACTGTTAATCCCAGCAAGACGCCTCTTTCCCCACGGTCGTTTCCGGTCATCCTCTCCCTACTAGGCGAAGCCTCCGAATTACCACTGTCTATGCTGAGCTTCGTTTTGCGGCTCTGCGTAAGGATGCCGAGGGAAGATTCGACTCCCTCGCAACCTATCGTCGAAGGCATCGTGCTCAAGTTCCTGGAACGTATCATGATCGATCGGCCTCCCGTGGAAGAACGCTACGACGTTACGGACGCGGTGAACACCGTGATCTACCTGGCGCTCCACGACGTCTCCTACCCTCAGCGTTTCGGTTTCGTCACCCCAGTCATATGGGAAACTCACGACTGGCTTGAATACCTCTCGAAGCTGATGCATCGCTCGTCCATCACTGCTTCCGCACGCCGCCAACTGTGTTGGGTAGTTTGCGCGATTGCGGCATCCATACAGTCGCAGAGCAATCCAGACATTACCGCCGTCATCAAACCAAGGATCCCGAGGCTTGAGCGCATCGAACCTATCGCGGAACGTTTGACATGGCTGGTCTCATGCACCACTGAGCCCAACATTCTCAGTGCTAGCCTGGCCGCCTTGGAAGCGACACTCTGGCATGCTAAGGCGAGCGCACAGGCAGACGTGGAGTACACCATGCGACTGCTGTGCCCCATACACACAGGATTCACAGCTGAATTCGCCCGACGTCTCGACGCGGACCAGATTCCCGTAACGGATGCCGCACGGATCGTCGTTCCTATCACGCGGATCGCAGTCTACCTGTGTACCTTTGGGCGTGGACCTATTGTCGACACGACGAAATTGTCCCTCCTCCACAACACCATGGCGATATTGGTCGCTGTTATAAAGAAGAGTCGATCTGACCTACCGTCCCTGTCCATGGACGTCTTTGCCATCAGGCAATACAGATCTCAGGCGGATACGGCGACCTTCCATGGCGCGGCCGTTCGCCTTTGGATATACAGAGCGACCTGCCGCATCGTGAACCTTCTGCTCGGCTCGGAACCTGATCCGATGAACGAGGATGGCTCTGCCTTTGTTCCTGCTGCTCCTTACGACCTCATCCTTCCCATCGCTACTCCGAAAGGAGTAGGTCGGGCGCTGGCCTCGACGATGCAGAGCCTCGCGAACGTGCCTAAAGCAAAGTTGGAACCCCTTGTACTCCAATCGTTTGTAGCCATCCTCCAGGACGTCTTCGGACGTCTGAGGTCTACAGTGGAGCCCTCACCCAGGACACATCCCGGCTTCCGAATCAATATCTGGGATCAGGAGGTGTTGGACATCGTTGGGCAATTCGTCGTGCATGACGGCATAGTCCCTCTGCTGACAACACTCTCCACTGAGAGCGCGATGGTCCAGCACATTGGGGTGGTATCTGCCATCCGAACGCTCTTGGTGGGTTTGAACATCGAGACGCGGCCTCACGACCCACAGCGTTCTTGGGAAACACCGCACAACCAGGGCTACATATACATCCGGAACTGCTTCTGGCATAGCCTGAAAGACTTCGGCAGCCAGAACCCTAGATTCTTCCAGGTGCGCGCGGACGAGCTGTGCAGTGCAGACCGTACTCAGGCTCTCGGACAAACGGCCCAAGCGCATGATATCGTTTCCTTCATCCGTATCTTCGGCCAACTTGCCTTCCCGGACGACGAAGAACTGGACGCCTTTGACGAGGACGCTATCGTGGCGTTGGTCAACCTCGTTACGACAGCCTTGCCCATCATCTATCGCAGCCCTAGGACTGCAGACCCCGCGGTGATGGCCGCACGTCGCCATGCCTTGGGAGTGATAGGCAGCCTGGTCACCCTTTTGGCGGCGAAGCAAACCTATAGGGGTGCCAGAGAAGACATCAAATACTTCTTCGTCTTTGACTCGGACGACAAGAACACCAACGAACGCATCGCGCTTGGGCTGCTCCGGGCTCTGGACATCGCCACGGTCGAACCCATCGACCGGTGGTCTCTCGAGCCGCCGCATTGTGACCACTGTAAACTAGGTGACGAGGAGCGTCTCAACATCATGTTGCTCCACAGGAATGCCCCCGATAGAGGGAAGATCTGGAACGAGGGCGCGTGCGGGAACCTCCTCGTGCCGTTGGCACTGCTCGCAATCGAGCGCACGTTGGAACACGACACAAATACGGGCACCAGCGATAATTTGCGTGGCTTGGGACCTGTGAGCGAACTCCTGTTGACACATGGGCTTCTTCGTCGCCTGCAAGTCATTCTGCCCTGGCTGTCGAAGCCGTATTCCACCCAAGCACGCACGATTCATGACACCATTACGTCGCGGGCTTCATATATTCCTTCCTTACACCTCGATGGTCGCCTTCACGAACAGATTCAGCACCCTAGTCTCCCACCGCGGCCGCGCGGTCCGAGTCGTTACCCGACACACAGCGAAACGTTATGAGTATGCTATTTGATGTCTCTTATGCCTTATTTAACACGACGTTCGAGCACGTATCAACAGTGCAGGAGTATGTACGAGGAAATAAAAACAGCCGGACCATGACGCTCCTGATAAATGGCCCAGATGTGCCACAGAGATGAGTAGGACGTAAAGCCAAATGATGTGTTGCGCAGAATCCGAGCTCTATATGATGTGATCTACAAGAAGGTATTACGCCGCACAGATACCAATATTCCTGCAAGCATCCTTACAACCATGCTGACACTCACCCGTCCTCGATGAGCGTTGGTATCTATCCCGCCCGGCCCCATCGCTATGCATTCCCTTGGGAACCTCTCCGGCTTAAGCTCACCCTACGGTGGGCTTGCCGGTCTTACCGCCCTTCCCTGGCACGAATAGCCACCAGACCGCAATGACGACACGCATACCAGTGCCTACGCCGAGGGTCGACGCGGCGCCGACGGCGTCGATGATCGCGCGGCCAACGAAACCACCAAGGAAGAGGGCGACGATGGCGATGAGCTTGTGGTCGCGCGTGATGACGCGCTGGCGGAAGTTAAGCAGCTTCGGGTCCGCCATGAGCTCGCACCATACGGTCGTGAGGACGACTGTGCGCGGGGCGTGTGAGTTATGCAGGGGTGACATGACCCGTCATCTCGAAAGCCGAGACTCGAGAAGCGCAAGATTCTTGCGTTTCCGGAGACAGGGGAAAAGAAGATCGACGGATCAACTGAGATGACACTCACTCGTTGTCGCGAACTGGGTGTTCACCCGCTTGCCCATGATACCCTGCAGACCCAGACTCGCGCTCATGAAGCCTACCGCCACAAACGTGAGTGCGTTCGTCCATGCTGGGTCCCCGCGGATCTCCGCAACGCTGCCTTGTCCGCTCTTCCACGCCGCGATCGCCGCGGCCATCGTGAACAGCGCCTGGATCATCGTGCCCAGGAAGAGCCATGCGCGCGTTTTGGAGCCCATGCGGTCGCCAATGCGGCCCAAGGACGCCCCGCCGATGAAGGTGAGAATGGAGGTGAGCGCCTGCTGGTCGGCGAGATGGAAGGAGGTGTCGCGCTGGCCTGGAGGGCCGGAGAAGAGCCGCGCCAGGGCGAGGGCGAGCTGGACGGAGTTGCCGGTTTGGAAACCGCACCAGACGAAGATGGCGGTGAACGAGACGGAGTCACTGTGTCGGCGCGGGGAGGAAGGCACAATCGAATCCGTGGAACGAGCGCGGAGTGTACGAACGTAGGACTCACATGAACCCGGTCATGAAACAGTATGCCGCGAGCGGGAACGTCGAGTGCACCGGGTCGACGTCCGTCATGAGATGGCGCTTTGAGAGCACTGTCCGAGGGCTGACCCATAGCTGCGCGGTGTCGACGATGGTAGTGTGGGATTCCTTGGAGGACACGGGCTGTGGGAGGGCTTCCGCCTTTTGCTCCGCGTAATCCGGGCCCATGGGGAGATTCTGTGGCTGGTTCGTCGCGGTCATGACTTTGGGCTGCTCTGGATCTGCGGCGGATGGAGAGCTGGCTGGCCTGACGACCGCGGAGGGCGTGGAGGTGGTGGTCTGGGGAAAGGAGGACGAGGGGTGGCGGAGGGAAAGGGCGAGTTTTAGTTGGCGGGCGGAGCGAATAGCATGGTGGAATCTGCGGAGACTTGGCAAGATTCGTCTCTCCGTCAAACACGGATAGCCGCTCCGTCCACACCGCACTGCCACTCTATCTCCACTTCCGCTTTCTTGTCTTTCTCTCCCATCCTCAGGCCAAGACACTTAACACCCTTGGCTTCATCTTGGATGACTTGCACCCGCGAAGAGTGAGGGCTCGAGTTGCTGGGCAGAAGCKSAAAAGGTTGCGCTGTTACTTGCGCCGCTAAACTCYAGAATGACAGCATTGGCAACCCGGCATCTACTTATCGTCTGCCCGTCTCTCGGAGGAACGGATGATCAAAACAGCTATCCATCCAGTAGAATGATCTTGATTGTTGACCTCGTTGAACAGCGAGGAAACTAAGGAGCCTGATTGGCTTATGCCSAGAGTTCTGGACCGCTCTAACATCGGGCGGGGATATACAAGTGACATTCAGCTGGTAAGTACGCCGTCTTCCAAGAAGCAAACCCCCTACTCTAACAAGACAGAAGNKCRTTATA
The DNA here is from genome assembly GCA_029747595.1 of Trametes cubensis. Taxonomy (NCBI): domain Eukaryota; kingdom Fungi; phylum Basidiomycota; class Agaricomycetes; order Polyporales; family Polyporaceae; genus Trametes; species Trametes cubensis. The sequence continues at coordinate 56,655 of JAPEVG010000116.1, forward strand.
ACCCAAYGTTCTTCGCAATCCTCCTCGCGCCGGATCGCCAAGTCAGGGCACAAACACCGCCCGCTGATTGTCTACCKCCGCGGCTYACAGYGTCAGACGTCGCGTCGGGCGGGGTTTCTCGGAAGACGCGGTCCTCTCAGCGCTCTCCCGGACCAGCGACASCAGCTTCTTTGCCATCCATCCGATATCTGCCGGGATATCCGCRAGGAACTCAATCCGCGATGCGAGGCCGTGCGCGATGAGCTGCCTCTGYACCTCTCCAGCTTCCGGGTCGGGCACGTCCCACATATGCAGGATCATGCCCAGCGCGCTTTCAGCGAGCGCGACRGGCATCGCGTCGAGGTCCGCGAGTGCCGTCGACGGGGGTAAGGCGCACGCTGCACAGTGGTACTTGGCCTGCTCTCCGTGCAACGCCGCGTACCCGATATCGAAGATCCGGAGCAGCCGCGCGGCCATGCGAGTGGGATCCGCCTTGTCGAAGCGGAACCGTAGGAGAGGCGCGCGGTCGCTCTCGAGCTGCGAGCGATCGCAGAGGTACAGCGTCGCCATRCTRCCYAGCGCGCCCCAGGCGTGACGCCACAGCTGGGACGAGTCCGTCGAGACTCTGACCTCGACCAGAGCGTGGAGGTAAGCGAGCATGGCGTCTAAGAACTCGTCTGTCGGAAGTTCGCCCGGACGATCGTAGAAGGCCAAGTACCCAGCGATGCCGACAACAGATACCAGAAGTTCGTGGAGCTCGCGGCCGCGTAGAGTCGCGCCCAAGAGCTTCTCGGTCAGCATCCGCAAGAACGGCACAAAGGTGGTCCTGAGCGCCCGCGCAATCTGCCCGGCGTTATCATTGGGAGAGCGAAGTTTCGGTAGCTCCCCGGCCGGGCGGTTGTCGGGGTAGAAGGCCTTGTAGATACACTCTATCGCCGGAACTAGGACGTTGACTTGTATGCAGGGATCGCCCGCGCCCAGCGCGATCCGCAAGACGTCGTGTGTACCAATCAAGTGGACAACCAACTGCAGTGGGTGCGCGTCAGCCACCGGAGAGCGCGTCGTAACCGAGGCTGACGTTTGAGTAAAGGCGTCGCGCAGGATCCAGCAGAACGTCTCCAAGGTATAGGGTTGCAGCGATTTCGCCTTGTCTACTGCCGCGGTGGGATCGTTGCCAGATCGAACAGACGAGATACGCTCCAGTGCATCTGTGAAATCCTGCGCGATCTCCGCGTCGGTGTTCCTGGTGAAGATCAGAGTCGAAGCCGCGGAGGGCACTGCGGTGGCGATTGGCAGCTCGGAGGTGTCGTTCATGAGATACGAGATTGCAATACGACAAGCAGCTCTGTATATCCACCGGCGGGTGGCCAAGTCCAATGCGGTAGCGGACCTTGGTTTGGGGACTTTCCCTGACGTCGCGGGCACAGGTTCGAGGCGGACCACCAGGTACTTGAGGATGCTCAGCGTCGTCGCCGTGAGGGATACCTTGGCGTCCGCGGGAGCTGCACGATCAAAGAAGGACAAGTACGTTGATATCCGCGCGAGTGGGATGACGAGCTTCGCGAGCCTGTGGCTAGGGTAGACCCCGGTCATCACGCCCTTATAAAAGTCTATGAGGAAGGGCCCAAATGAGGATTGCAGAGCACGGCAAATATCCGCGTGATCCTCCGAGTCGGGCTGTAGCGGGTCGATGTCCCATAGGATAGTCTCCAGCGTGACGATGACAGTATCCAAAATATTTGCGTCCTGGTCAACGGACAGCAGGTCGATGAGCGGCGTCGTCAGAAGGTGCGAAGAGTTCAGACGAGGGAGGAGCGGTTTGACGACCGCGCCATTCGCTTGCGGCGACGCCTGCGCCCACGACAAGACGCACATACCCCCAGCAAACCTGCCGACGAGTGACCCCATCGAGAACTTTAGCGTGTCGCAAGAGGATGTTCAACAGCACGGTCAGCCAATATTGCACGTCACTGGCGATACCCGGCGATGCGGCCGGTGCGCCAAGTAGCCTAGCTCGTTGTGCGCGATGGGAGACATCGCACAGTCCAACGAACAGGATCGACTTGACCGCGTGCGAGAGATCGTTCTTGTCCTTGGAATCAGCCCTGACTTTCAGAACCCGCTGGATGAAGTCCTCCACGGCCTTGCTGCCACCTCTGGGAGTCAATGGAGGCGTATTCGACGCTTCCGGCTTCATATGCGCTAGAAGCCTTAGCACCGACGACGCCAAAGAAAGAGGTAACACTTCCAGCTTGCTCGCCAGACCCGAGAGAGTGCCAAGAGAGCCGTCCGACAGCGTAGGCCTGACTCCGTACGGAGGGCATAGAACGCGCAGGAAAGGCGTCTTGTCCGTCACCGTGCCTGCAGGCGACGCTTCAGAGAAATCATCAGCATCCACCTCAGCCTCGGACACAAGTAGTCCTAGCGTCGCCACCACGGACGATACGTCGTGCCGTTGCCGGTCGCCCATGTCGCTGAATGGGATAGTACAAGACGTCTTGAACAAGTCCTCCAGGAAGGTGAACACGCCGTCTTGCACGAGCATCGTGCGATGGCGCACGAGGTCCGGGAAGTGCATGATGGCATTCCCCAGCTCTTCCGTCAAGTAGAACCGCCCAGAGTTCTGCACCAGCCACGTGAGCGCCCGTGCGTCCATGAGGCTCGCGTTCTGAGCGACGTATTTCTCGTCCTGATAGCGTAGGGAGGCGACGTGCACCAGCGAGCTGAACCGCTTCTTCTCGTCTTCGGAGCTTTCGGCGACGCTAATGGACTGGTGGATCTCGCGGATAGCTGTCCGAAGGGATGTTCTTGCAGTGGCGCGAGACGACCGCAACGATGACATCGCATGGCGAGCGATGGTTTTGCAGTACTCGAACCAGATGTTAGCGCGGTAGGAGACCCCAACATAGGCTATGCGCAAAAGTTCGTGCGAGAGGGAGATCGCGATGGTCACCGAGGTCTTGAACGGACAGTCCGGGTAGATGTAAGCCAGAATGTTTGTGCCGAGATAGAACAGGAACGTCACTATGACCAGGACCGCCGCAACCGCTGCCACGCCGAAGTTCGCTGCCCAGACGAAGTCTACCAGTCCTGCAAAGAACAGCAGTAGGGAGACATGAAGGAGGAGTGGAAGGAATGATAGCAATGCAGGGAGCTTCCACTTGTGCAGGCCGTCGATCCGATACTGCCGGTGACGAGTCTGCTGCGACGGTATTGGAGATAGCCCGACAAGGAGGTTGTTGACCCATTGTTTAGCTAGGATGCCGAGAAGTGCGGTCGAAAGACTGATGATGAGACTTGAGAACCAGTACACGTTAACGCGTATGGCAGAACCAGTGAGCTCAAACGCCGGAACGGGGTCTTGCACAACGACCGAACTGCCGCTGCTCCTCTGCAACTGCACCAGTATCGCGCGCATGAGCTCTATCTGTGGATCTGGTTGTAAGTTTTGATAAGACTCGACCAAGAGCGTCGTGAGGACTGCAGAGAATAGCGCCGCCTACAAATCAAGCATGAGTACTAATCATGATGCCGCTGAGGAGGCTGGTACAACGTAGAAGGACAACTGACGAAGATCAATATGGAATCAATGTCGCTGTTCCATGCCTGGACGATCTCCTTGTCCTCCGTTGATGCATGCTGTAGGTAGATCGACCACATGTCCACGAGGGGTGGAGCGTCACCAAGATCCGTCGGTAATGAATCCTGACAACCTGTTAGATTGCTAGCCAGATGTTCGACGTGGTCCACGTACAAGAGGCTCTGTTGCCGAGGCTACTGGCTGAGCACCTTCATTTTTCTCATCTGCCTTGGCCTGAACATGATGAGCCACAGACAGAAAGCACGCGATGCGTTTGTAACCACCTTTCTGGTGTCCTCCGAAACACTCTGAGGAACTCCTGCGACGTTTCCTTCCGCCTTCCGTTGTCCTGTCTTGGCGGGTACTCTACGCATGCTGAGGTGTTGGGACTCCCGTTCCTTCATCGTAGGCTGCTTTGCTGCGCCAAGATTGGACAAATTCCATCGGACTGACTTTGGCTTGCGGGAGTCCTGCAATTGCGGCGGAGGTAGCGCCATAGAGTCGTCCATCGGGTTCCAGATCCCGCCTGTTTGAGTCTTTCCCATGAGGATGGCTCGGCTTGACGAGCTCATATCACTTACCCGTAGCTGCGGCGGCCTGAGACGCAACCGATAGGCCTATGGTAACCGCAGGAGGAGAGCTGTCCCCTATACCTCGTGGTGAGGCAGGGCGGTCGATATTGCCGCCTGGATTGTCGAAAAGTGGGGAAGGGGCAGGATAGCCGCTAGAATGTATTGCAAACAGCCCTTGTGAACGGGTCCAACGGAATGGTTTGCTGGTAGTGTCGGGCTCGGCGTCCCCCCMACCCGATCTGAGGCTACCAGAGAAGGTGATCAGCTTCTTGCCTGCTATGATTTTGGAAATTCTTACTACAGCGTGCTCTGAGTCTCCGCTAAGATAAGATGAAGGTAAGCCCCAGCCATCGGACAGCCCACTCGATGGACCCCAGCCGTCATCTTCAGGCCTTCCCTCAATGGCTTGTCTCTCCATATCGACAAGGCCAAGTGCAGTTTCCGAACCCGGGGATGCTGTCTGGACTTCTGCATTAGCCCAGCTCTCTCGCTCTGCACCGCTGCTAATGACGTCCGCGTTCACTGTATCAGTGGGTTCAGGACTCTCGCGAGGCGCGGGATGGGGGCTGATCGTAAGCTCTGCCTCAGCGCTGACACTGTCCCGGAGAGAAACTTCAAGTTCTCCCTGCGATCCTTCTGCCTGTACCAAAGAGTCAGTCAGGGGACAATGTCACTATCACTTTTCGAGTGCGTACCATTGGGACTTGAGGGTACTCGTTCTACGTTATGTATCACAGATGGCGCTTGAGAAAGAGGAACGTCCTACGCAATCTCGGGTCCTCTTCTGGGAGCCCTCGCTACATTGCGATGCGATGCGCGGCGCCCTAATACTAGTAGCGTCTGCACAGCCCTCCAATCCGGATGCTTCCCTGCAAACAAAGTCGAGGCAATGTGGCATCTCGTAATGCCGGCTCTTGCGGGCCTAGGACCAGCTTGGCAATGGGCATGGTGTGGGAAACAGCCATTGAATGACTGCTCGTCCATCATCCAACATGTTCATCCAGTCGATCGCAATAGCCAGGCCAAAAATTGTATACAAGCATCAGTGCGGTGTCGCGTTCGCTCTGACGAGCGGCGTGGACGTGAGGAACAACTTCAAGTTGTTCAAGTTGCACGTTGCCCGAGTGCAGGGCGCCTATGGGTGCTGACCTAAGCCTCACCCTAGCGCCTGTTGCATCAATTCGGACGAGTCAGGCTGAGGCTGAGGCTGTAACTTGTAGTAAACTTGACACTTGTACCTACTTGTGCTGCTCACCGACGAGAGCCCACGAATCGCCGTTCCACCAAGTCGCTTTCGTAGAGTGTGCTTGATAGCATAGCCTATGAGGTTGATTACGATTGCTGAGGCCTGAGGCGCCCAGCAGTAGTATGTGGCCGTCCTTAGCCATCCTACTTATGGCGAGATTAACGTCAGTTCGACTTCATCATATTCGCCGTACATTCTAAATCGTATCGTTACATTTATCAGACAGTCGCGCGTCGTCTCAAGGTGTGCTCCTGGGAATGGGCAAGCCTTTGAGCCTTGTCCTGGATAAGCATGTGTAACTTGCTCGCCATCCACCCAATCTCAGCGGGGACGAACACTAGGAACCCGATCCGCGCTTCAAGGCCATGCGCGATCAGCTGTTCTTGCACCTGTCTAGCTTCTGAATCCGGTGCATCCCACAGATGCAGGATCATGCCCAGCGCGCTTTCCGCGAGCTCGACAGGTATAGTGTTGCGGTTCTTGGTCAGCGTCGAGGGGGGTAGAGAGCATGCTGCGCAGTGGTACTCTGGCTGCTCTCCGTAAGTGACTGCGTAGTACCCGATATCGAAGATTCGCAACAATCGCGCGGCCATACGTGAGGGGTCTGCGTCGTCAAACCGGAACCGCAGGAGCGGCGTGCTGTCACTCTCGAGCTGCTCGCGATCGCAGAGGTACAGCATTGCCATGCTGCCGAGTGTTCCCAAGGCATGCCGCCAGAGCTGGGAAGAGTCCGCCGAAGTCCTGACCTCGGCTAGAGCATGGAGGTAGTCGAGCGTGGCGTCCATGAGATCATCCGACGGAAGTTCAAACGGGCGAGCGTAAAAGGCCAAGTAGCCCGTTATACCTATCAGCGAGACAAGGAGCTCGTGAAGCTCACGACCGCGCATGTCCTCGCTAGAGAGCCTGTCGGTTAGTTGTTGTAGGAACGGCACGAAATTGGGCCTGAGCGCTCGAGCCATCCTTCCAGCAGTGTCTGCTGGTGAGCGTCGTCGAGGCAATGCACCTCCTGGGCGGTAGTCGGGGTAGAACGTCTTGTAGATATACATGATAGCGGGGGAGAGGAGGTTGACGTGAATGCAGGGATCTTGCGCATCCAGCAACACTTGCAGCAGGTTGTACTCGCCAACCAAGTGAATGACCAATTGTGATCTTGCCTGCACATCAGCCATTTGAGTGATCCAAGTCGTGGTGTTTGGCGGGGCGAGTGAGAAGATATCACCCAAGATCCAGCACAACGTCTCCAATGTATATCGCTGCAAAAACGGCCCACGCCCTTCTGCTTTCCTCTTGGCATGAACGGAAGAAATCCGCTCGATTGCATCCGCAATCTCATGAGCGATGTCGGTATCTGTGTTCCCATCAGCGAACACCAAAGTGGAGGCCCTGGGAGGCACTTTCGCAGCGAGGCGAAGTTGAGGAGCGCTAGCGTCCGCGTCGTTGTTCAGATACATCGTTGTAATGCAGGAAGAGGCACGGTATATCCATCGACGAGCTGCCAAGGGCAAGTTCGGAACTGGAGTCTTCCCCAAGACGGCCGGCGCAGGTCGGTGATGCGTGACAAGATACTTCATGATGCTGAATGTGGTGGCGGTAAGAGATGCCTTCGTGTCGCCATAATCAAAGAAAGAAAGATATGTTGAGATTCTTGTAAGCGGCACGATCAACTTGAAGAGCCGATGGCTCGGGTATACTCCCATCGTGGCACGTCTATAGAACTCCACTAGGAAGGGGCCGAACGACGAATGCAGCGCGAAACACAGATCGGGGTGGTCGTCCGCATCGAGCTGGGTCGGATTCACATCCCATAGGATAGCTTCAATAGCCATGATTACTGTGTCCAGAATCCCGCCGTCCTGGTCTGCGGACAAGAGCTCGACCAACGGGGCGGTCAGTTTATGGGACTGGTTCAAGCGCGGGAGGAGTGGTCTGATCACGGCGCCGTTCGCTTGCGGAGATATGTGGGCCCATGCCAGAGCGCATATTCCCCAGCAAACCTGACGCCTCGTCAGTCCATCCAGCACCTTCGCATGACGTACAAAGACTTTCAACAGGATCGCCATCCAGTATTGGACGTCATTGGCGACGTTGGGTGATGCAACCGAGGAGCTCAGGAATCTGACTCGCTGTGCCTGCCGCGAGATATCGCAGAGCGCGACGAAGATGATGGTGGACACAGCGTGACCAAGCTCTTCCTTCCCACCGGGGCCGGCCTGGCTGTCCATTACGCGTTGAATGAACTCTTCAGTGGCCTTATTGCCGCCTCCTCCTGATATGGGCGTCGCAGTTGAGGCCTCTGCTCTCGAGTATACAAGAAGCCTGAGCAGTGGCGATGCCAAAGCAAGAGGTAGAGACTCTAGTTTGCTTGCCAACTGCCAGGCAGCGATACCGGAGCCGTTCGTCAAGGTCGGCTTGATTGCGTATGGAGGGTAAAGCACAGATACGAAAGGAGTCTTATCCATCACCGTTCCCTTGAGGACGGCTTCGGAGTAGCCTTCGAAATCTACCTCTGCCTCCGAAACGAGCATGCTGAGCGCGCCCACGACTGATGAAACGTTACGACGCTGTCGATCGTCCATAGCACTGAAGGGCGCCGTACAGGATACCTTCAGCAACTCCTCCAGGAAGGCGAACACACCATCCTGCACAAACATTGTGCGATGGCGTACAAGAGCTGGGAAGCTAGTGATCGCGTTTCCTAGCTCCTCCGTTAAGTAGAGTCGGCCGGAGTTTCGTACAAGCCACGTCAGCGCCCGTGCATCCAAGAGGCTCGCGTTCTGTGCGACATATTTCTCGTCTTGGTAGCGCAAGGAAGCTACGTATAGCAAGGAGTCGGATCGCATCTTGTCGTGTTCTGCCTCGNTTTGTGTCTCTAGCAGATCGGCGGGTCTCGCGAACGGCGGCGCGGAGCGAAGATCGCGCCGACATATGAGACGAACGTGAAGTCTCCCTGAATGCGCGTGAGACATGACGAGCAACAGTCTTGCAGTATTCGAATGAGAGCTTGATGCGATAGGAGAAGCCCACGAAGAGTATGCGCATGAGCTCGTGTGAGAGAGCGATGACAATGGTGACAGACGTCTTGAAAGGGCAATCGGGGTAGATATATGCTAAGAGGTTGGTCCCGGCATAGATCACAAAGGTGGCTACCACCAGAGCCCCCGCGATGATTGCCACGCCGACGCTCGCTGCCCAGACGAACTCTACAAGCCCAACGAAGAACAACACCAGTGAGATGTGGAGGAGAATCGGCAGAAAGGAGAGCAGCGCAGGAAGGTTCCACTTGTGCAGACCATCCGTCCGATACTGACGGTGGCGGGTCTGTTGTGATGGGATAGGAGACAAGCCGACGAGGAGGTTGTTGACCCATTGCTTAGCGAGGATGGCGAGAAGCGCTGTCGCTAGGCTGATGATAAGACTCGAGAACCAGTAAATATTGATACGAATCGCGGAACCAGTGAGTTCGAATGCAGGGACAGGGTCCTGAACCATCGCCGTCCCGTCGTTTCCTCGCTGCAGCTGCAGCAAAATCGCACGCATGAGCTCGACTTGTGGATCTGGTTGGAGGCTCTGGTAGGACTCCACCAGCAGAGTCGTGAGTACTGCGGAGAACAGCGCGGCCTGCAGAGTGCGCATGAGCAACCATTCTGTACAGAGCTCGGATGCGACTGACGAAAATCAGTATGGAATCAATGTCGCTGTTCCAAGCCTGAACAGATTCCTTGTCTTCCATTGAAGCGTGCCTGAGGTAGATGGACCATATATTGGCGAGAGGCGAGTTCTCGTGCAGGTTCCCTTGTGTTACTCCCTTTCGAGCAATCAGCAAAGAAGCGCACAGCACACCGTCGATACACCAGATACTTACATAGGCTCTGGTTGTCTGACCCTTAATTTGCGTTGCAGCCGAATCTAATATCGGATTCGGGACAGGCTCGGCCTAGTTGAATTTCAGACACATTCAGCAAGCAATATGGGAGGAGATACCTCGTTCTGATTTATACCGCCATCTTCCGGCCTTTCACTAACGCGCCCGAGCCGCTGTACCTTGCGTCTCACAGGTGCCCTGTAAACGAGAGCCGTACTTTGAGGCTCTTCACTAGGGCGTCCCTGTCCTCGGTCCGCGTTTGCGCGCTGCCTCGGAGCGCTGAGATTGGACCATTGTCGTCGGGCGGGGTTGCGTGGATCATATCCTTGCAGNCCCCCGAGCAGAGTGATCCGTCGGGATCTTGGCGCTGGCTATAAATCATCATCAGCGACACGAGGACAACAGCTCGATTCGACTACCATGCACCTTGCGCTGCCGCCGACTGAGATGCAGACGACATTCCGTGATACAAAGGAAGAGTCGTCTCCGTAGGAGAGCGTTGGCGTGGACCCCAGAGCTGAGCCGGGCGGTCGATATTACCTTGCGGGTCACTGAAGGGCGAATGCAGGCTGGGATACCCGGATCGAGTCGTTCCGATAATAACAAACTGCTTTGACGAGTCGTATTGACYGGTGGTATKGYCAYGGTGGTTTTGAGTA